>CAUYRH010063631.1:0-45375 GCA_963574655.1 Perodicticus potto | reverse complement strand
AAAATAACAGAAAGAGAGGACCTACAAAAGAAAAAGTATTTATTGTAGAATAGCGTGCTGCAGTAGGAATATGCACATCATATTAAACTGTGTGCATTCAGGAGGTAAAGGAAAAGACTGTTTTTAAAGAAAAAATAGGAGGATTACATAATTGTTTTGAAAAAAAATATCTTTGGCTGCAAGGATAAAGAATAAGGATAACAACAGTTGGCAAGACTGATAACTTCTTAGAAAAAAATTTTTGTCAGTGGTGTATATTAGAATGGTCAGGAGAAAACTTCTAAACACGGATAAAAAATGTTCTCACATAGTAATGAGAAAGTCTCTTGAATGTTATAGCAATCAGGTTGATGAAAATATCTCCGATTGTATCTGAAGCCCGCACACTGTACCCCATGATTGAATTATTGCACACAGCGATGATTCAATAAAAATAAATTTAAAAAAAGAAACATCAAAAAATAAAAAAATAATAAAAAAAGAAAAAAATTTTTGTGATAAAGTGATGTTTTTCATTGGTACCCTCATTTTAATCTGAAATTTTTTAAAAAGAAATAAAAAAAAATAAAATCTTTGTCTAAGGCTATGATGGTCCTGTGCAAGGTTGTGGTTTTTGTTGTCTTTTGTGATAGTTTTCCTTATTAGACATACAAGCATGAGAAATCTAGGTTTATGGCCTTTCCTGGCTGGATTTGTCAGGGTTTTTTTTTTTTTTTTTTTCCGTAACATTAGCAATTACATTTTCATTCTAACAACTTCCACAGCTGCTGTAAAGGCCAATTTGTATTATCATTATCACCCTCTTGGCTTTGTGTTATCCTTCAAATTGGCATGTTATTATTAATATTAATCTTTTTCCTTTTACTTAGCACGATTCCAATAACCTAGTATTTATTTGGTAAAATTTGGTTGGCCCACATTCTTCTTAGTAAGTCATCACAAGAATGGAGAAGCAAAAATCCAATGTAGTCAATTCTAATATGAAGGCAGTCGATGACCTAATACTAGGTGGGGGGTAAAGAGGTAAGGGAGCAGTGAAGGGGAGGGGGATGGTCGTCGGGTGTATGGCACACTTCTTGGGGGCAGGACACTATTAAAAGAGGGACTTTAGCTAACATGCAATCAGTGTAACCTAATTATTCTTGTACCATCAATGATTCCCAAACAATAAAAGAAAAAAAAATGTTTGGTTGGCCCAAGGAATAAATTTATAATTATCTTTTGAGCAGTATATTTAAGCAGAATACTTTGCTGTCTCCAAAATCACTTGCTATCTTAGATGTTTAACGTATCTATCTATAAACTCAGAACCTGACTCAGTTCTCTACTACACTACATGGCTACAACCCAGCCAATAAACTCACTTAAGGGGCATCCTAGGAAAAAATGCCAGAAAGAAAATGTATATAAAATCTTTCTGACCTTTGACAAATGTCATTGAGTTGCTGAACCTGGACAAATATGAACCATTATGGAAGCAATTTCTAAAACCTAAAACAAGGACATATAGTACTTAGAAAATAGAAAAAATTAATGTAAATATGTATATATGGTACGTAAATACATTAGCTTCATTACTTTACTGACTCGCAAATTTACAGAATTTGTTTTTGATATGGCCCTTCCTAATAATTAGACTCTTCTACCTGGAGTGTCACACTGAGCAAAATCAAAAATAAAATTTAATAATATAAAATAAAATAAGAAAAGTTTAAAAATAACCAGTAAACAAGAGGACATGTGCTAATGTTTACTGTGTGAAACCGCTAAATTTATTAGTTATATAAATGACAAAAAAAGTTATTTTATTTTGTTCCAGTTAACTTTTGTTCAGTAAAATATTCTCAAAACATATGTAAATCCCCTAAGAACATTTACTTCATCTCAAAAATAAATGATTTCACTCCCGAAATATCTTATGAGTGATTGAAAGTTATCATAACTCATATTTTTATTAAAGGTTTTCAAAATAAAGCATACTACAAAATAAAATATTTTTGATGTCACTCATGCATGCATTCAAAAACATAGTCACACTATTTTCTGAAACACAAGAGCTTTGGTCATTCCTGCAAACATGTGAGTGTGTGTGTGTGTCTTGAAACCATCAAATTATAGGAAGTGTCTTTAGTCTATTCAAAGGAGTTGCCTGGCAACAATTACAGTTAATTGCATTGCAAGGTGCAATGTATGTTCATGTTTGGATTGTTATTTATCTTCATTATAACTAAGTAATTTAAACTGACACAACTCTCTTGTGACTATAGGATATCTGTTAACTATACATTTAATGCTTGACTAGACTGTGCTTCCCAAAAGAAAAAAAGCAGCTCTAAATTTCTGTGCTGAGTTTATACTTTATGGCTGACATAAGGCTACAATATGTCTTCATCTTCTCAGAAAAACATCGTCTTTCTACCAAGTGCATAGTAAATAGACCTTATAGACTTGTAAATGGTGTGATTTATTTACAAATTCATACAATAAACATTTTTATGGAATCCAATCAAATTGCACCTGAGGGGATTGTTGAGCCACACAGCAAACTGATTAAACTTAAAAAAAAAGTAATTTCCAACTCTAGTAACTTCCACTTTAAAATGACATTAATCCTACTGAACCACAATAAACTGTGTATTTTTAAGCAAATAAAAACTTCCCCCAAATGTTCTTTTATTCCCCATAAATATTGAGCACTGTATGTCTAATATTCTCCTAAAATTGTTTTTAGAATAAGAATAGTCAAATATGATATAACCATTTCCTCATTATGCTCTTTAGTTATAGCCTAAAAAAAAGCATAATTGTCAGTGTATCCTCCATTATAATTCGATAGATAGCGCTAAGAATGATAATACTGAGAAAAGACACAAATATATATCCTATGAGAACATTGTTGATGATATACAATTCTACCTTATATTTTGAGGCACAATATAGAATAATCTTGATAAATATCATCCACGGGGACAGAAGCTCTGGGATTCTGGAAGCTTCCAGAATTTTCCCTGTGTACATTTTTCATCTGTTTCCTTTATAATAAAGTGATAAATGTTTCCCTGAGTTCTGTGAGTCATCCCAAAAAGTTACTGTAAAGCAAGAAGGTCACAGGAACCCCAGTTTATAGCCAGTCTGACGTAGGTACAAGTGAGTACCTACTGCTTGCAATTGACATGTGAAGTGGGGGCTGCCTTGTGGGACTGAGTCCTCAATCTATAGTCTGGCATAGCTGCAAGTGGGTAACACCAGAATTGAATTGATTAGATGATACCTGGTTGTCTGGGCATAGCTGCAAGTGGGTAACACCAGAATTGAATTGAATTAGATGATACCTGGTTGTCTGGGCATAGCTGCAAGTGGGTAACACCAGAATTGAATTGAATTAGATGATACCTGGTTGTCTGGTCATAGCTGCAAGTGGGTAACACCAGAATTGAATTGAATTTGATGATACCTGGTTGTCTGTCTTTTTTGGGGGGGATGCCATGCCCTTCTCTCTCTTTGTCTCGCTCCTTTTCACCTCCCCCCTCACTCCCTGCTCTCTTCTCTCTCATCTACCCCATCTATTTCCCCGATCTCTAATTTCAAATAAAGTTATATTTTTATATTGTAAAAAAAAAAAAAAAAGAATTCCTAGTTGATATTACTTGATGTGTGTGGAAACACCATACACATCTGGTCATAGAAATGCTCTGTGGCAAGCAGAGAGAGAAAAATGTTTTGTTTTTTCCTTTTATGGAATATATTTGCTGGGTTATATGGTAGTTACATGTTTAATTTTTAAAGAAACTTCCAAGGTGATTTCCAGAGTGATTGTACCATTTTTAAATTCCCACCAACAATATGTGACTAAGAGAGTTGTCTGCATTCTCATCAACATTTGGTATTGTCACTACTTTTTCTTTTAGCCACTTGGATAGGTGTGTAAATGATTTACTTTGCATTTTCCTAACTGTTAATGATGTTGAATTACTTATGTGCTTATTTGTAATTTTCATATAATCTTTGGTGTAATGAATTATCCTGTCTTTAGCTTGTTTCATTAGGTTGTTCACCTTGCACCTAGTGAGTTTTGATAGTTCTTTATATATTTAGATATTATGTTTTTATCAGATACACAGTTCACAAGTATTTTCTTCCATGTTGGAACTTTTCATCTCTTATTAGGGAATTTTGCTTTTCTCTCTCTCTTTCTTATAATGTCCTTCCCCAACTATTTCCCCTCTCCCTAATATCAATTCCAGGAGGTTTTAATTTTGAGAAAGTCCAATTTATCAATTTTTCCTTTTATGTATCATGGTTTCTGGGTCATCTGAGCACTTTTTGACCCTTACATCCCAAATATTTTCACTCATCTTTCATATGTTATACTTTAGTCCTTTATCAATTTAGTGTTAATTTTAAGATGTGAGATTTAGGTCATGTCGCATGGTTCCAGCATCATGCATTGAAAGCAAATTTTCCTTCATCGAATTGATTTTACAACTTTGTCTAAAATCAATTGCATGTATCTGTGTAAGTTTATGTCTGTGCACTCTATTCTGTTTCTTTGAGCTGTTTCAACGCCTCTGAAATCACCACACTTTGATCACTGCAGCTATATATTTTGTCTTTAAATCAGTTAGATTAATTCTGCCTATGGATTATTCTTTTTTCAAAATTGTTTTGGATTTTCTAACTCTTTCCCTTTCCATATCAATTTTAAAAATTATGTCAATATATAAACAATATTTTTGGCAAGAAATGCATTAAACCTGAATATCAATTTGGGAGAATTGTCTTTCTTATGATTAGCTAGGCTATCCATAAAGAGATCTTTTGTTATTTCTTTTGTCAGCATAGTGTATTTTTCAGCATTGAAATCCTGTACACAGTCTGTCATACCTACGCCTAAGTACTGTTACGGTTTTGATGTTTGTGTCTACATGTTCATTCTTAGCATAAAAATACAATTGATTTCAGCATGTTGATCTTCTATCTTGAAACTTACCTCACTTGTTCGTTCTAGGAGCACTTTGTAGAATTGTTGTGATTTTCTACATCTATAAACATGCCATATACAAAAGTGGACAGTTTTATTTCTTCCTTAACTTTTCACCTTATTGCACTGGCTAGAACTTCCAGCTCCTGAATCCTAAGGGTGCCTTGTACTCTGTAGTTTTCACCTCAGTAAGAGAGTGTTTGGTCTTTGACCATTAAATAAAATGTTGATTGCTATTTTTTATAAATACAGAGAGATTCTCTTTATCAAGTTGAGAAATTCCTTTCTATTCCTGTTTGCTATACAGCCACCACTGACATAGGAGCCGATTCCCTACTGCTTGAGCCACAGGCACCCCCCCCACAAATGTACACTTTTTTAATCAGTTCATATGTGGAATTGCACTGATTAATTCAAAACAATTGTCCATATCTGAAATAAACACCACTTAGTCATGGTGTATAATTCTTCTGTGTATGACTGAATTCTATTACCATTTTATTAAGGATTTTTCTTTCTATCTATCTATCTATATGAAAGATACAGTCTTATTTTTATTTTTATTTTTTTTTTTTGCCTTTGGTTTTGGTTTCGTGGGAATATTAACTTCATAAAATGGAACGAGAAGTGTTCTTACATTTTTTTTTTCTGTTAGAGGCAGTTATGCGTAGAATTGGTGTTTATTTTACTTTAAACAATTCCTGGAGGTATGCTTTGGGGGAATAGCATAGTAATTAATATAATTTCCTTAGTATTTATAATTCAATTCAAAGTAGCTATATTTATATTGCATGAATTTTGGTTGGTTGTGTTTTTTTGAGGAATCAGACTGTTTTTCTAAGTTTACAGGAATAGAAAAATATATATCTACTCCATTTTCCCTTTGCCTTTTAAATGAAGATTAATAACAGTGAATCTGTCCCTTTTTTGGACCATGAATGGAAGAGATCAAAAAAGGTGAAAGGAAGAATACCAGTTTAAAAAAAAAGACTTATAACAAGCAACCATTTCTATAGCCCCATTTCCTCTTCATTTTGTTTTGAGCTAAATATATATAATATATATATATATTTCTTTATATATGTATATACACACAGAGTATATTAAAGGAATTGAAGCAGTATTTACTTTTATTTCACTGAAAGCTACATACAAAAATGGAGCTATAAGAAACAAAATGTACAAACCAAAGATATGCTTGAAGTTTTTCAGTGAAACAATACATTTATTGGAGGCATTTTGAAGAGTGGTTATATATAATACTTGTATGGATATTAATATTCATTTTTGTATCTTTGATACTATTAAATAATCAATATTAATTTAGTAAAATTGAAGTAAATTTTATTATTAAAATTTAAAATACTCATTTGTTGATGAAAGGATTGAGAAATTCTTTGTTTCTTAAATATTTCCATAATTTTGTTTTTTTATTTCATGTGATTTCATGCTTTAAAGATTGAAACATGAGCTATATGACGTTAAAGGAAAATTAAACCTACTGTCTTTCTACTTGGTACATGTGAGGAAATCAAAACATAAAATAAATTACTGCTTTCCTCTCTTACGCTATACAATTGTAACTGAATTAAATTTGATCTTGCCATATGATCCTAAAATTAAATATCTAATTTTACCTTCAAAAGCAGTTTACAATTCTTTCATAGATGATGAATCACATTTTATATTTATTAGGTACTTTCCTTTAATAATTATTTTTAGAAAAAAACTTTATTTATTATATATATTTATTTTCCTTTTAAAAATGTGGTTGCATTAGTTTCCTGTGGTTCCTTTAACCAAACTCAAGAGTTGATACAAGATGAATTCATTCCCTCACAATTTTAGAGTCCAGAATTTTAAAATCAGTATTACTGGACCAAAGTCAAGCAGGGCCACCATCTTTCTGTAGGAGAAAATTCATTCCTTACCTCTTTCAAGCTGGAGCTTTGGCATTTATTGACTTACAGCCTTCAGATTCTAACTTTTGCTTCCATGGTCACATTGGTTCCTGCTTTTCTGTGTATGAAATCTTCCTCTGCCTCCCTTTGTACTAAAATATATTTAGGGCCCTATGAGTAATACATTAAGAATCCTCCTGCATAATCTCAGATAATCTCCCCATCTCAAGATCCTTCACCACATTTTCAAAGACTATTTTCTCTTATAAAGTAAATTTACAAGTCTCAGGTTAAAATTTAGTATATTAATATGTGGGAGGCTTTATTCAGTCTGCTACAGCAAATTTGCTTTTATTAATTTAGCTTATTTCATTTTTATTTTCATTTTTTCGTTATATTAACTACTCCTGCACCAAGTTTATGAAATTAAAAATATTTGAATGTAGAGTATTTATTATTCTTTCTGCAAATATGTTTTTATTATTACATATTTCCAACTTTGCTGCCATACAAGATTTTATAGAATTCCACTGTTTGCATGTTTTATTATCAAAACTGTACCTGCCTAACTTAATATTTTGCTGCATTTTATTTAAGATTCTATCTCTATTGTATGAATGTTTTCATATCAACCAATCATTGAAATGTCTTTCAAACATCATTCTCATACGTTCATAAAAAGATATTTCAGGACACCAGTGACATATATTTCTTGAAAGATTTTAGAGTTTTTTTGCTTCTTCCTGCAATGTAATGCCTAAGTGATATTTATATATTACATTTATTGCTTTTAGCCCCCTATTAAAAAGACTTTAAATTTCAGAAGTTCAAATGGTCCTTGTTTCCAATACAGCCATGGAATTTTTAAAAACGAGGAAAAATATATCAGATAGGACAGTTTCTTTCTGCATTTAGTTATGTTGGCCACATTTCTGTCATAAAGTCATAGTTTCTTGGTAGTTAAGATTTCTGTGACTCTAGTGAATTCACCACTTTACCCTAGCAAAGACTCCATTTAATTATTTGCTTTCCATAAAGAAACCAAGGCTGCCAACAGAGCATTTGCATATATTTTTCCTTAGTACAAATGTGGTATAGGGACAGTTCCAGAGACCTCCATTGGCCTCATGTGCTTAAGAACCATTGTCCGAATTGGTTAAACACTCTTACCCTAGAAGTAATCTTCACCTAAGACAACTTAACTGTCCTTTGGCTTTGCCACAAAACAAGCTAGTTAGTGTTACCTACATTCAAAGTATAATGTAAAATTTTGAAGAAGGTTATATATATACTTTCTACTCAGAATACGCTGGGGGAGAGATGCTAATAAATAATATTTCCACATTTTCTTATTTCAGCAAAGTTTGAAATTTAAAATCAAATTAAGAGAAAGAAATTTCATCACCAATGCTGCAATTGTTCAATATACTTAAAGAAAATGGTCTTACTTTTTTTATTAAATCATAACTGTGTACATTAACGCATTTATGGGGTACAATGTAATGATTTTATATATAATTTGGAATGCTTGCATCAAAATGGTTAGCATAGCCTTCACCTCTCTTAATTGTTGTGTTAAGACATTTATATTCTACTCGTAATAGATTTGACATGTACCCTTGCGTTATGCACAGTAAGTGAGGTCCCACCAATTACCCTCCCTGCAGCCGGCCTCTCCTCTCCCCTTCCCCCACCCTCATCTTCCCTCCTTCACTCTAGGCTATAGTTGTCTTTATGACTAGCATAAAATTAATTTTGAAAGTCAGACAATAAATCTAGTGCCTATTCTATGTTAGAGTCTGTAAGTTGATAGGTGTTAGAAATTTGGGGTAAATAACAGAGTCATTCTTTACGGTGAAGAACAATAACAAAAAAAAATATTTAGCCATATTCCAGGAATACCAAAAGTGCATATAGCTAATTATGCTAACACTTAAGAACTTTTTTTACTACATTTATACACATTTTTTTTCTTGAGAATACAGGACAGGGAATGATTGATGTCCATGCTTAGTATTTTTATTTCAACTGAAAAGAGCATTATTATGTTTGCTCTGTGTTTTAAAGAACGATACCAAAAGGAAAAATCCTCAAAACACAAAGGTTTTTCAACATTAATAATAATCAGAAGAATATGTCATTAGCTATCAATGCAGGAAATGCACTTTTACTACAATGATATTTTCAGACTGTCAGTAGTCATTGACATGTCTTTAAGCTCTTATGGAAATGCTACAAAATGAAATTGTTGTTTAGAACTCTTCCAGGCTGCCTTTATACATTTAGCAATTTTGAGCAATTTTGATTGTTTTAACTCTTTTTCACATTTTATGAATTCAAATAATGAAATGTTTTTATTAGTTGAAAATATTTGAAAATGTAACAAAATTTTATCTTCAAAAATTTTTATTTCTCATGGGAATGTCACTAATGTTATAATGTGCTTGGGACTAGAAATATGTCACCTAATGTGAAAGGAAAATTTCTTTCTGCTTTTGTCTCATTAGTCAGAAGTGAAAACGAAAAATTTCCTTAGAAGTTACAGACGTAGAAGTGCACAAACACAAGCCAGTTTTGGAGATAGATTATATATTTTATCTAAGTTGATACAATTTTAGACAGGTAAATAAAAGTTAAAATTAATTATTTCTGTTTGCTTTACCTGAATTTTTCCAAATTATGTAACAAATGTAACATCATAACAATAAAAAATTTGATGATTTATCTTTGTTGTTTAAATTATATGTACTCTTGTTATTCCAACATTTTTTATTATGTTGCTTACTTAATAACAGCTCTATAAGTATTTGAGAATCTAATGAGTTACCTTCATAGCATATACAGATGATCTACAACTTTAGTACGGAACAGGCCTCATAAATAGGGACCTTTAAAATTTCTATAAACTGAATTTTACATTCAAAAAACAAACAAATTAGCAACTTTAATAATATCTCAATTACCCGTGTAAATACTATAATTTAGTAAAGTGATTTAAAGTATTGAAATAAATTCAAAGGTTTTAAAATAAAACATCCATTTTTAAAACTAAGGATTCTGATTGTCCTTGTTAGTTTCTGTTAGTTTGCTGATGCAAGGAGGAACCCACCCCACAAAGAAATTTTGTTGTCAGATCATTCCGCATGGGGCCAATGAGAAATACTCCAGAAGTGATGTAACAATTCTTTAGCTGTAGATAAATACCTGAATCTTAGACAAACTAAATTTCTTACAACTCATGCAGCATTATGTGGTTTAGGAAAGATTCTATTTTGACTACTGGTATTATTTTGACTGCCTCTCATTATCCAGTTGACTTTGCAACATTCCCCACCACATCTGAACACATAGTCACCTTACTTGAAATATTCATTAATATGTGTATACAGAGAATACAAATAAATACTGTTTAAATATAATGTTACCATCTCATCTTTACAATCAAGCATCTATACAGCTTAATATGAAGACGGCGGGAATTGATGTTCTCTGTTCTTCCTCAATCTTTGAAGACTTGCCCGGATTTCTGAGTCTAGGATGGCTCAGTACCAAATCGGCATTCCAACCCATGATCTGACAGAAAGGGAGAGGAAAATTGCATACCTTTTTTTTTTTTTTTTTATTAAATCATAGCTGTGTACATTAATGCAATCATGGGGTACAATGTGCTGGTTTTATATATAAAATGAGATATTTTCATCAAACTGGGTAACATAGCTTTCATGGTATTTTTTTAGTTATTGTGTTCAGACATTTGTATTCTACATTTAGTAAGTTTCACCTGTACCCTTCTAAGATGCACTGTAGTTGCATACTTCTTTTAAAGGAAATGGTCAAAAAAATTGCCCACATTACACTGGCCAGTGCTTTGACACATCTTTACCAGTGAAAAAGGGAAGCTGGATAATACAGTATTTAGCAAAAATCTTAAGAACTTTGTAATAGGAGGAGTGGCACCTAAGGGCTCTACATCAACATTGTGGTAAGCTGAATGATGCCCCTATGAGAGGAAAAAACACAAACATTTTTCCTCTGCTTTCACACTATCAACGCAAAAGTTTTCATTACCAAAGGTGGGAATGTGGGGTTCTTTCAGCAATCCAAGAAACCAGTCATTTATGCTGTGAGCACCAGATGTGTGTCCTCCAATTCAATTCTGACATCATCTACCCAAAGATGGGTTCAGATCACACAGGGTGAGGGCTCAGTCTTACAAAACTCCACACTTTTGATGACAATTGCAAGCCCCAGGTGCTTTTACTTGTGCCTTTGACCTGTTGGCTAGAAATCGGGGATCCTATGACTTTCTTCTTTGGTTTGATTAATTTGTGAGAGGTGAGCATAGAGCTCAGGGAGCACTTATTTACATTTACCAGTTAATTACAAAGGATATTTAAAAGACAAATAAAAATCCAGGTGAAGATATTCGTAGAGCAAGGTCTGGAAGTGTTGCAAGTGCTGGAGATTTCAATCCCATGGAGGTTCACCATCCTCCTACTACATGGATGAGTGCTTGTTTATATTCTTGTATGTGTCTACAAATTCAGCTATCTAGAACCTCTCCAAGACCCATCCTCCTAGGGCCTTTTATGGAAGCTTTATCAAACAGACATGATTGAAATATAGGCAACTGCGTTGAAATGTAATTTCATATAAAGGGTATGATCCAATACTGACAGTAGACTAACTAGGAAACCCAGCAAGGCCTAAACATATTCTGATTGGTCTTTCTGTGAGTTTTCCTTCCTCTTGGGCATGGGGTAGGACCCCTTCTGAAATAAGACACTTATGACCTATAATCAGAGAAAGTAAGCCAAGACAAAAATGTGGGGGAATATTAGAGCATATTGTTAGTTTCTAAGTCCTGTCATGGAGAGAGAAAGGAGCAAGTGGAAAGGAGGGCAAGAGAAGATCACAGAAAGATGTTGTTTTCTGAAGCCTAGAACATCGCAACATCATAATAGGAGAGTATAGCAAGGGCTTTGGGAGTTATGAGTCAGGATTTATAGATGAAAAGAAATATGTGGTATATATGTATGGTAATGTATCATGATGTGTACATACACACACGGACTGATTATATTACATCTTATAAAACTGTAAAGTTTTGTGTAACTTGTATATGGTACCCCAGATAAAGAAAGAGTCTTTGCAGATGAAGCTAAAATATACCATTTGATTAAATTAAACATTTTAATATGGAAAGACAATTGTGGATTATCCAGGTGAACTCCATATGCAATCATAGGTGTCCTTATAACAAAGAGGGAGGTCAAATGCAGTAGCTTTACCCATAATCCTAGCACTCTGGGAGGCTGAGACAGGAGGATAGCTTGAGCTCAGGAGTTCGAGATCAGACTGAGCAAGAGGTAGACCCTAAAAAAAAAAAAAAAAAAAGGATAAATTAATGGAAATTGAACTATGATGAACAGAGATTGAACTACAATGAAACAAAACTCTTCAACAGATTTATAATGAGTAGCAAGATTGAATCAGTAATAAAAATACTCCCAGCAATAAAATTCCCAAGGCCAAATGGAATTATAGCCAAAGTCTACTAAATATATATATATATATTTTTAAAAACCTAATAAAAATCCTCTCAAAATTATTCCCACTTTTACCACTTTCATTCTACAGAGTACTAGAAGTTCTTCCCAGAGCAATGAGGCAAAAGGAACAAAAAATGGGCATCCAAATGGGAAAGGGATTGTCACATTGTTCCTATTTGCTGATGTTACAATGTTATTCCCATAAAATCCTAAGACCTCCACCAAAAATTCTTAGATTTGATATACGATTTCATTAAAGTTTCAGGATACAAAATCAGCATACAAAGATAAGTAGCATTTTTATGCACCAACAGTGATCTAGCCAAGAACCAAATCAAGAGCCCAATCATATTTGCAATAACTGCAAACAAAATAAAACACCTGGAAATATATTTAAGCAAGAAGGAGCAAAGTATCTACAAGGAAAACCAGGAAACACTGATGAACAAAATTGCAAGTTACACACATAAAGAAATGAAAAGACTTCCCATTGTTATGGATCGGAAGAATTAATACCATTGAAATGACCATAACACACAAAGGAATCTACAGATTTAATACCATCCCTATTAAAGCACTATAGTTATTTTTGACAAAATTAGAAAAACACAATTACAAAGTTTATATGGGACAAAAAAAGAAGCTAAGTGGTGAAAGCAATTTTAGGAAAAAAGAACAAAGCTGGAGGCATCACATGGTCTGACTTTAAGTTAAACTACCAGGATATAGCAACCAAAACAGCATGGCTTGGGAATAACAATAGATGCATAGATTGATGGAACGGAATAGAGAACCCTGAAATAAGGCCACACAGTTGTTGTAACTAACTGATTTTTGACAACATCAACAAGAACAAACACTTGGGAAAGGATTCCCTTTTCAACAAATGGTTCATGGAAAATTGGACCCCTTATTATGCAGAAGAATGAAACTAAACCTCTAACTCTTTCTGTATACCAAAAACAAGTGAATACGTATTAAAAATTGAAATGTTAGGCCCAAACCTATAAAAATACCACAAGAAAACCTAGGAAAAACTCTTCTGGAAATTAGTTAGACAAATCTTCATGACTAAGACCTTGAAAGCATAGGCAACTAAAACAAAAATAAACAAATGAGATTTTAACAATCTACAAAAGTTTTCTTTTGCACAGCAAAAGAAATAATCAACAGTGTGAATGACCTGAGAATTTATGAAGAGCTCAGGAGCAACAACAAAATAAATAACTCCATTTAAAAAGTGGGACAAAGACATAGATATTTTTCAAATGAAGACAAATCAATGACCAACAATCATATGAATAAATGTTCAATGTAACTATCTGGAAGATCGAAATTAAAGCCGGAACCACTCAGAGATGCTATTAATAAAAAAAAAAAAAAAAAAAAGAAACCAGAAACAATCCCCCTCCATCACACTGGTGAGGATATAGAGAATAGGAAACTCTTAATTGGATGTTGGTGGAAATATAAACGAGTGCAACCTATATAGAAAAGAGTATGGAGATTTTAATTAAAAATAGAACTACCATATGATCCAGCAATCCCACTTCTGAATATCTACCCAAAGGAATGGAAAGAAATATATAAAAATATACCTACATGTATATGTTTATTACTGCACTATCCATGATAGAAAGACAGAATGAATGTCAGTGTCTCCAACAGATGACTGGATAAAAATAATGTTCTATAGCAGTATATACAAGATCGGTTGCTGTTCCGCTATAAACGAAGAATGAAATTATGTGTTTTAAGCAGCATAAACGGAACTGGAGACCATTATCTTAAATGAAATGATTCAGATTCAGAAAGACATGTTTTCAGTTATGGGTGGGAGCTAAATAATGTTTACATATGGAAGCAGACTGGGATAATGGACAACTGAGAATCAGAGGGGTGGGATGTGGGAAGGGGTGGACCATCTAAGGTCTCTTGGTTGGTACAATATATGTTGCTTCCGCGGTGCATGCACTGCAGGCCCTGACCTCACCAGTATGCATCAATGTAAACAAATAGTAATTGTGCCCTATGAATATATACAAATAAAAATACATAGAAAAATTAAAACGTCATAAAATTTTGTGGAGCCATTGGCTCAGCTCATCTTAGAATTCAAAAAAGGCATAATATGTGGTTTAAAGAATAATCATGACAGTGTTGTTTCTAAGACAAAAATAAAGTGATCTAAATACCTAACTTTAAACAGCCCATTAAGTAAAAATGAATAATGATGGTATATCCTTCCATGGACACTGTGCATAAATATTAAATTAATCTTGTAGAATAAGTATAGGAAAAGTTGTATGAAGATTGTTTCATTTGAAACCCACGTTAAAAAGTGAAATATAAATTCATATTTGCAAAAGATTTTGAGTGCCAGCTATACTTCTAAAAATACACATACGTTATAAAAAGTCCAGAGACCAAATCATTTTACTGGTTAAGATCCTTTACTTTTGGATATTAAATTACAAGTGAATTAATAGTTTCCCTTCAGTTTATCTAATTTTTCTAAAATTGGTGTATTTCATTTTTGTAATAATTTAAGATGAAAGCATAAAATACAAATAATTGAATAAATAAATAAAACAAAGGATTAGGCGGTGCCCATAGCTCAGTGGGTATGGTGCCAACCACATGCACCAGGGTTGGTGGGTTCCAACCGAGTCCAGGCCTGCTAAAACAAACAAACAAACAAACAAAATAGCCGGGCATTGTGATGGGCTGGATCCAGCTACTAGAGAGGCTGAGGCAAGAGAATCACTTGAGCCCACGAATTTGAGGTTGCTGTGAGCTGCACTGCCACAGCACTTTACCGCAGGCAAAAAAGTGAGACTGTCTCAATTAAACAAACAAAAAAAAAATAGGTTTAAAGGTAAAGAAGGTAAAGGCATTGAGTTATCTTCTGAGAATTTGAATGAATTTGAATGAGTGTGATGGTGATGGCTTGACTGACCCACACTTTTATGAGCTAAACACTCACTTTGTGAGGTTTCGTGCTAATATTTAGGTCATTGAAGAAAGGACCCATTTTTTGCTCTCATGAACAAATTTGAAATTTGAAAATAAATTCAATAGAATAAGGAAAGTGATGTAAAGGATATATTGTTTTCAAATATTAGGGATATAATAATTAATATTATAATAATATATAGTTGTGTCCATCCTTGAGCAATCACATTGCTCTGCTGCAATTTGAAATAAATTCAATAGAATAAGGAAAGTGATGTAAAGGATATATTGTTTTTAAATATTAGGGATATAATAATCAATACAATAATAAAATATAGTTGTATCCATCCTTGAGCAATCACATTCACTACACGTGAAATGAGAATTGAAATGCGCAGGTTCTGGTAGTTTGGGTACAAGGGGTCTTCAAACTCACTTTGAAATGTATCTGTAGAGAAGGTTGATGAATACATGCTAAGGAACATGAGGAAAAGAGAAGGAGAAAAATGAGCCAGGAATTGCTCAAAATAGATAAGCAAGGATGTTATTGGAAAATCATCTTAATACAGTGTCACAGAGATATTTTTGTTATAAGTTACAGCTGCTATAAATAGCTCTAGAAGTGCTTTATTTTTTACAAATGGAACAAATTACTTCCTATTTCATTTACTTTAAAAGTATAATTATATAAATTGTTAAAATGCATAATGGCATTGAATCTTTGCCTCAAACTGCCGAATTTCCCACGTGCCACCTTTTGCTTTTCTGTCTGCATTTTACCTAACTCACCACCCCACACCTTTGCTTGTATGTATCTTTTCTTACAGGAAGCATGTTTGAAACATGGGTAAAATTTTTCTTTTTTTAAAATTCTTTATTAAATCATGACTGTGTGCATGCATTTATGGGGTATAATCAGCTGATTTGATATACAATGTGGAATGCTTACATCTAACTGATTAACATAACTGTCTCCTTGCTTACTTGTTGAGGTAAAACCAATTCGCACTCTATTCTTCTTTTATTAGATCATAACTGTATACATTACTGCATTTATGGAGTACAGTGTGCTGATTCAGATACAATTTGGAATGTTTGCATCAAGCATACTCTATTCTCAACAGTTTAGAAATGTATCATTGCATCACGCACATTGTTAGAAATGCAAGCGGTGGCTCACGCCTGTAAACCTAGCACTTGGGGAAGCAGAGATGGGTGATTGCTTGAGCTCACAAGTTCCAGACCAGCCTGAGCAAGAGCAAGACCCCATCTCTAAAATATAGCTGGGTGCTGTGGTGGCACCTGTAGTCGGAGCTACTGGGAAGCCTGAAGCAAGAGGACCTCTTGAGCCCAAAAGTTTGAGGTTGCTATTAAGTATGATGTCACATATTCTACCAAGGGCAACAAATTGATACTCTGTCTCAAAAAAAAAAAAAAGGAATGAGAGTGGCCAGATGACTATGGGTATCAAGGTAATTGTCCATAGTGCTAATTTCTTGCTCCTGGTCAAATGCAACCATGTCCTTTTGCCTGGTGATGGTGCAGGGGAGCAGTCTCACAAGATGTGCAGCATTTAATAACCTATAACTGTTTTGCATGACCAAATTCCTTGATCAAAATATTCTTTTTTAATTACTAATAAAAGGCTCTCAAATTAGGCAATGCATACGAATCACCTGAACTTATTTTTAAGATCTTAAGAGACATCTTTCTTTCCAAAAGAATAATTTAGAATTTTTAAAATGGAGTATAGGCATTAGTATTTTAAAGTATGTCCCAAGTAAGTCTAACATGAACCTCATTTCTAGGTCCATTGGTTAAATGCAAACATTTGTACCACTTCACTTAACCTTTGTATATGTCACAAAATGCAAAATGTTGGGTCTTTTATGTTGAAGGATTTTTTTATTATTATTTCAGAATATTACACAGTAAAGACATTTTGGTCACATTAATTGCTTTTGTGCAGTTTGAGTCAAATTTGTACATGTGCCCATCACCAAGGTAGTGAGTCTTGTACCCCTTATGTGTGAAGTTACATCTCCTCTTCACTTCCCCCACCTGGTTGATTTCCATTGAGTTTTACTATCATGTGTACACATGGGTGTTGGATGTTCCAGCTTTATAGTGAATACATGGAGTATTTGTTTTTCCATTCTTGCCATACTTTATATACAAGAATGGTCTCCATTTCTATCCAGGTTGTTAGAAAAGGCAGTAGTTCACCATTTCTATTTATTTCTGAGAAGTACTCAGAGGTAGACACGTACCATACAGTGTATCAATCCACTCATGTATCAATAGGCACTTTAGTGGATTCCACATCTTTGTGATTGTGAATGTGCTGCAATAAACATTTGAATGCACATGTCTTTTGATAAAATTATTATTGTTTTACTTTGGGTAAATACCTATTAGTGGGATTGCTGGCTCAAATCGTACCCCTACTTTTAGTTCTATTTTCCTTAGTGGTTGCACTAGTTTGCCATCCCACCAGGAGTGTCTAAGTGTCAAAGAGTGATTTCCTTTTCTCATCCACGCTAATATTTGCTGTTTGGGGACTTTTTGATAAATGCCATTTTCACTGGAATTGGATGATATTTCTCTGTGTTTTGATTTACATTTCCCTCATGATAAGTGGTGTTTTTGAATTGCTGGAGAAAAATTCTTTAGGATAAAAACATTGCAAAAGAAAACACAATCCAATAACATTTACTATACATTTTAAATGTGACCATAAGAAAATCAGTAGAGAGGACATTATAGTAAACAACAATGACCAGTTTAGGCTGGATGTAGAGGCTCCACACCTGTAATCTTAGCACTCTGTGAAGCTGAAACAGGTGGATTGTTTGAGCTCAGGAGTTCAAGATCAGCCTGAGAAAGAGCAAGACTCTGTCTCTACTAAATATAGAAAAACTACCTGGGCAGTTTTACCTGTAGGCCCACTACTTAGGAGGCTGAGGCAAGAGAACTGCCCAAGTCCATTAATTTGAGGTTACTATGAGCTATCATGCCACAGCACTCTATCCAGGTCAATGGAGTGAGTTTCTGTCTCAAAAATATATACATACATGCATACATAAAAATTAAAAATTAAAATTAAAATTGTCCAGTTTATAAAATGGAAATTCATGATTATACTATATATTATTTTGCTATAATATTTTTAAGTTATAATACTACTATAATTATTGTTTTGAAAATCTAAAACATATTGAGAGCACATTCTTTAACCATATAATATAATATTGACAATAAGTACACATGAAAAAACAGATGAGTTGGTGTTGGGAAGTCAGTCATTTTAAAATTACAGATTTCAAGGGAAAGAAAATCAAGGACTTATTATGGTATTATAGACACTGTGCACTGAATTGTAAATCCAAAAGGCCACTGCACTTTTAAAATACCAAAGCTCAGTACCACACATCAGAAACCTACATTGGTTGACTATGCACAACAAAGCAAAAATTTTACTAGAGGAGTTTTTTTAATACATTTTTGGAACATATAATTCAAGCTTTGATAATTCACCTTGATTTTCTCTTTCTTTGGGGGTGATACATAATTATTAGGTGCATAGATAATTTTCAATTTTTCTGTGCCTAATTAAAAGCATCCCTTTAAAGTATGCTAAATGTACATTGGTTTGGCCCTTAAATTTTCTTCTTCTTTATTCTTTATGAATGAATAAATATGTTGGAAAAATAAGGAAATCATGAATATATTATAGTTATGAAATTCTTTTTTGATATAAGCCAAAACATTCATATAATGTAAAAAAAAGATCTCTTATTTTCCAGCTCTAAAATTTAGCAACATTTTCCATTATATACAAAATAAACTGGTTGTATATGAAATCACAAGCCTTAGTAATGTATATTAATTGGGTCATATGCTTGTTAAAGCCATTTGTTATTTTTAGTCTTTTAACCCATATTTAATTTTTTTTTTTTTTTTTTTAGACAGTGTTTCAATTTGTCACCCCTGGTAGAGTTTGTGGCATCACAGCTCACAGCAACTCTTTCTTGGGCCTAGGCAATTTTCTTTCCTGTGGCAATTCTAGCCACTGTGTCTGGCCTAATGTTCTTATTTATCAATTCCAAGTAGCTAGGACTATAGGCACCCACCACAATGTCTGGCTACTTTTTAGAGATGAGTTCTAGCTCTGGCTCAGGCTGGTTTTGAACTCATGAGCTCAGGTAATCCACCTGTTTGGGCCTCCCAAAGTGCTAGGATTACAGGCATGAGCCACTATGTCCGGCCTAATGTTCTTATTTATCAATCAAGGACTACATTTTTTTCATTCTGTTTATTTTTTTTTTATTTTTTTTTCAAGATCTTAGATATATAGCTTCTTGGCAAGAGAATATTGACAAAAATGAAAAGGAGGGGACTCATGAATGTAGTCCTGATATATTATTTAAATAGTGATATAGGTAATGTTTTCTCTTTTTGCATACAGTATTCCTCAGGAAAATGTCATAATTCAACTAGAGGTCTAATAATATTTAAGAGCAATTGAAGTATTCCATGCACCTTTGTTGGTGAATATAGCCTCTTTAAAAAAAGCATTAACTTTAGAATGGCTTAGTACTAGTAAAAATATTCACGTATCTTATTTCCTACTATCAAGTCTACCTGAGATATCTATCATATCATTTAGCATGCCTTGAAGAGCAAATAACAGATAGCCTGGTGAACAGTCGCCATGCTGTTGCTTTCCTTGTTTTGCTGGTGACCTCATCGTTACACAGAGGCTGTTCAGCATTAACTTCTGTAATCTGTGGGAAGAATGCACGAAGCTACAAGGAAGAGAATAGGAGCAAAGATGAACTTTTATCACAGGATCACACGTTTTCTTCTTTGTTCCGGGAGGGAAAATCACTCAAGTCCATAACAGACTTATTTTATGTTTTATCTGTCTGAAATGAGTAACATGCCTATCCCTACACCAATTCCTGGCAAAGTGGGACGTCCAGGCACTATTAGTTAAGCCAATGTTTCTAATTGGTCACATTTTGAGTCTTTTGAGTCACATTGCAGGTCTTTGTAGTGAAAGATTCCTAGGTATTAATACCATGGTTTATTACCATGTTAGATGACATCCTTCCTCATACATCATGGAAGAATAGCACTTCCATCCCCTGAAAACCAGTGATTGATAACATCCTCCAAGCTAGGTATGTGGCCAAGATGGTAAATTCACCTTTTATTAGAAGAAAGGGGGTGAAGGCTTTGGGTGGGTGAAAACAGTGTCTGCCACACTTCTGGAGAAAGTGAGTTGACAATTTGATTATATCAGATTTACTTTTATATTTCCATTTTAACAGATAATATAGAAGGAGGTGCTTCAACCTCAACTTCAGTTTGCTAACTGTATTTTATTGGAAAAATTGTTTCCTCTCTTCAAAATTTCACTTTCTTTTCTCTAAAATAATGGTTTGGGATTATGTTAACCCTTGTCTTGCTTCCAATCTTTAAAAAAAAAAAGAAAGAAAGAAAAGAAAAGAAATTCAGTGTAATAACTTTTCACATGGTGTATCATGGATTTAATATGCTATAATCCAAAAGAGATATAAATCATACACTATAGAGATATAATTTAAGAGTTATTCTAAGGCAGCGCCTGTGGCTCAAAGGAGTAGGGTGCTGGCCCCATAGGCCAATGGTGGCGGGTTCAAACCCAGCCCTGGCCAAAAACAGCAAAAAAAAAAAAAAAAAAAAAAAAAAGTTATACTATGAGTTTATGTGCCTTTGTAATGAAAGGCATTTTGCAAAAAAAAAAACCCTAAGGAGTAAATAAGAGCATTCATTGACATATACCAAATAAATTTAGAAAATTCTACATAAATGTAATTATAAGAAAAACAAGGTTAAATAGTATTTTAGACTAATTTTCAAAAAATCTGGAAAAATAATTATGCCTTTGCTGAGAAAACTAACCTTCAAAAATTTACATGTTTGTATGCATGTATAAACACTTTGCTCCATTCCCTCTTTACAAATGCTAAGATTTTGACAGAATAAATCTCCAAGTTGTTCAGTGAATATTGCCACAAAGTATTTATCAGCTAAGTACAAGTACACAGACCTGCATTTCATTCAGAAATAAATGCTATTGGCTAACCTAGCCAGGAAAAAAAAAGTAAAATCTCTAATTTCATCAATCAAAAATGGTAAAGATGAAATAACAACAGACCTCTCAAAAAGTCAAAAAATCCTTAACGAATATTACAAGAAAATTTACTCTCATAAATATGAAAAGCTGAAGGAAATTGACCAATACTTGGAAGCATGCCACCTACCAAGACTGAGCCAAAACATAGTGGAAATGTTCAACAGGCCTATATTAAGGCCTTCTTCAATAAAGAAGAACTATATTACTAAACCTCTTCCAAAATATAGAAAAAGAAGGAATACTAACCAACACATTCTATGAAGCAAACATCACCTTGATCCCTAAACCAGAGAGAGACCCAACAAGATAAGAAAATTATAGATCAGGCTCAGTGCCTGTGGCTCAGCAGGCTAAGGCGCCAGCCACATACACCTGAGCTGGTGGGTTCGACTCCAGCCCGGGCCCCACCAAACAACAATGACGGCTGCAACCAAAAAATGGCTGGGCGTTGTGGTGGGCGCCTGTAGTCCCAGCTACTTGGGAGGCGGAGGCAAGAGACTCACTTGAGCCCAGGAATTGGAGGTTGCTGTGAGCTGTGATGCCACAGCACTCTATCCAGGGTGACAGCTTGAGGCTCTGTCTCAATAAAAAAAAAAAAAAAAAGAGGAGGAGTTATATAACATGCCAGGCTTTAAAATATTAAAGTGACAGGATCTCACACTTTGTGCTCAAAGCCAGGAAACTAGTCCAAATCAATTCTTCATTACCATCCCACTTTGTCCAGACTCTGTTCTCTATTCCTAATGATATTTCTAATCTACTAACAATTAATAATAGAATATTGGGGCAGCACCTGTGGCTCATTGGGTAGGGCTCTGGCCCCATATACCAAGCATGGCAGGTTCAAAACTTCCCTGGCCAAACTGCAACAAAAAATAGCTAGGTGTTGTGGTGGGTGCCTGTGGTCCTAGCTACTCAGGAGGCTGAGGCAAAGGGAATCGCTTAAGCCCAAGAGTTGGAGGTTGCTGTGAGCTGTGTGAATCCATGGCACTCTACCTTGGGCAATAAAGTGAAACTCTGTCTCTAAAAAAAAAAAAAAAAAAAAAGAAAAGAAAAGAAAAAAATGGAATAGGGGCTTCAAACTTAAAAAATCATTATTACTAGATGTGCAAAACCATCAAGATATGACCCTTTCATCAAGTATTCCCACAGGCACTCTTCATATACTCAATTTTATTGAGATGGGACATTCTGCATATGTCTGTTAAGCCCATAAGTTCTAAAGTTGTGTTTGAGTCCATTGTTTCTATGTTTAGTTTCTGTCTGGAGGAGCTATACAGTTTTGTCAGAGGGGTGTTAAAGTCCCCAGTTATGATGGTGTTGAAGCATAGCAGATTGTTTGGATTGGCTAGGGTTCATTTTATACATCTGGGTGCAGGTTACATACATATTTAACATTGTAATATCTTCTGTAACAATACAAAATTGTTCTCTTGACCAGTACTTAGTGTCTTTCTTCATTTTTGATGGTTTAAATACAATTGTATCTGCAGATAAGATTACAACACTTGCTGCCTTCTTATTTCCATTTTCCTATAATATTATTCAGCCCTTTTCCTTGAATCTTGTTTTGTCCTTAGAGTTTAGATGTGTTTCCTACAAGCAGCATATAGTTGGCTTGTGCTTTTTTATCTAGTCAACAAGTCTGTGCCTCTTTACTGGGGAGTTTAAGCCATTCACATTTATTGAGAGAATTGATAAGTATGATGGAGTTCAGTTTGTCTTATTTTGTGGAGATCCAATTTTCAGTTTTATCCTTTGCACCCATTGTGGAAGCCAGGTTTTGCCATTTAATTTTTTGGTTTGTTTATTTTGCTTGTGGTCCATTGTGCTGGTCAGTGTGAAGAACCAGTGCTAATATGTCCTGTAGAGATGATCTCCAAAGATAGTATGTTCCCTGGATTTTCGTTTTGTCTAATACCTGCCTAAGCAGGAGCTTAAGAAGTTGAGGATTTAGAAATATCAATAGTTGCCGGAAAAAATACCCCATCAAAAACATTTTCTACTCTTCTAGTCTACAGGAAGGAATCTAAGGTCAAACCTCCTGGAACATCCTGCCGGGAACAGATGCAATACAGAGCCACTCTAGAGGGAAGAGAAAATTTGCCCTCAGCAGAAGAGAGACCAAGGAGGGACCCTCTTTTGCCAAAGTTAGTGTAGTTGAGCTATAATTTCTTTTTTCCACAGTGGAAGGAAGGATTCACTCAGTTCGTAAGGCCATACAGTGTAGAGGTCCCTCAGAGTTCCTTCCAAACATGTTGGGGTGGGTGTGTGTCCCTTTCATCCCATAACCAGCCAAGGATCTCTCCAGTTGCTGGTGATAGAGCAAGTGGCTTCTGTAACTTTGATTCCTGGGTTGCTATGGGAGTTGGGTAGGAGTAAAAGCTCCTTCACTTTTCTGATGCCTGGAGATGGGGAAAACCCTCCAGGTTGTCTGGGACAAGCTAGCCATAGACTTGTTTTAGGGCTGCATAGCAGGCCTTTACATGGAGCAGACTGATGGTCACCCCAAGAAATAGGAGGTATGGGCCATGGCCACAAAACTTTTGTAGCCAAAATCACTTACTACTCTGCCAGACAGTGTGGGCTCTCAGAGGAAGATACTCCAAGTTGCAGAAAAACTGGGACTTACCGTCCTGCATGTCACTCTCATGTGGGCCGAGTTACCATGTTTCACTGTGTTTCATTCCTCCCAATATGGAGGAATCCCCTTTACACTTCTATTTTGCTCTGGGCTCCTCCATGCTGGTGGGCTCTGTAACTGTTCACTATTCCCTTCCTTGTCCTTGTCCTGGTAGTTTGTCTCAGTATGGTTGCTGACTGCCTTGATTTCTTCTCCTTCAGATCAATCCCTGACTTTTAACTACTCTTCAGTTTGCTTTAGGCCAATTTTAAAATTAGACTAGTTCAGTTTAAAATTTACATATGTATAGAGAGCCAGCAAATAAAAATAGCCCCATAGAGCCATGAATTTCTGGCCCACCCAGTGGCAAAGGAGCCGCCTCCTCTGCCAAACCCACACCTGTCTCCTCTAATACCAGGTGGAATAAAGATGGGCCAGGGGAGCCAGAGTGGTGGGAATCCCTAGATTCCCCTCTGACTAGGTGAACCAAGTCCTTGCACTCACTATAGGGTGATCAAGATGGTGCTGACCTCTTCTGGACTTTCCTGGAGATGGAGAAATGTGTGGATACCTTAGACTTCTGGTTTGCCTGCAGTGGGTACAGGCAAATGAACCTGAAGGATACCAAAACTTTACAAGTAGCCAAAGTGATCTACAAAAGGTACATCAAGAACAAAAGCACTATCTCCAAGAAGCTGAAGCCTGCCACCAAGACCTACATAAATGTGGGCATTAAGAACCAGCAGATTGATTCCTTCATGTTTGACCAGGTACAGACCAAGATCCAGGCAGTGTTGGAGGAAAATGCCTACCAGATGTTTCTGACTTCTGATATATACCTCAAATCTATGTGGAGTGGGGGAGAAAACACAGTTTACATGAGTAATGGGAGACTGGGAGCCTAAACGTCATGTGCAGCCATCTCCCTACTTTGAATGAAGAAGAGGAGTGGACTTGGGCCAACTTAAAGTGCAAACTTTTGTCCACTGTGGTTGGCTTGTCCAACAAGGGCTACAGCAAGTGTGAGGACCATGGAAACTGTTGACAGTGGACACAAGTCCTTCAAGAGGAGCGAACCTGCCAATTCTGGCTACAGATTCTGGCTACATCTTTGTGCCAGCCACCAGCATCAGTCACAGTGAGATATCCAGTGATGCATTGACTGATGATTCTATGTCCATAATGATAGTAGTGTAGGTGGAATCCCTCCCCATCGTGTGGGAAGTAAGAAACATTACCAGAGAGAAATGCATCACAGAGTGAAGGCCAATGGCCAACGGTCTCTACCTCATTTCCAGAGAACTCACCACCTATCCAAGGAGATGACCCTGGTGGAATCTGCCACTTTTGCGGCCAAGCTGATCTCAAGGTTGGAGAAGCTGAAGCCGCAGCTGCAGAGTCATCCCAGCCTGGAGGAATGCCTGCAGCAGATCTTGCAAGGACGAAGAGCAAGAGGAGTCCTGGCCAGTGGAGAGCTGGCAGGACTGGGCACCCCCCTAGAACCTCGTCTCCCTCCTGCCCTCTGGCAGCTGAGAGGGGGGCCCACAGATGATTCTGAATGACCACCTGTCCAGGGTCTTGAAGACCCCTGACTGCCAGTCACAGGGCATGGGCCACTACAGCCCCCCATCCTGCTCCCCGGACCACCACCACCACCACCAGCATTATCACTCCCTCTTCCCTCCTGGGGGCAAACTGCACCCCCCCACGGTGGCCTTGCCAGGTACCTGACCCCTCCTTGGGGGTAAGCACTTTGTGACCAAGTAGATGACCAAGCACCTCCAACATCACTACATCCATCACCATGCTGTCCCCAAGACCAAGGAGGAGATTCAGGCGGAAGCCACACACAGAGGGTGTGCTGCTTCTGCACAGTTGGCACCGAGTATTACAGCTATTCGAAATGCAAGAGCCACCCCAAGGTTCCGAGTCCCTGCCAGGTGAGCAGTTAGGTGCCCAAAACATAAAAAAAGATTTTCCTGTTAGAATCTGCCTGAGTATCCCCAGGTGAATGAGACAGCTGTCACCATCTGGGTGGGGGGCAACAGTGCCCAGCCATTTACTCAGGACTCTACAATGCCTCCCCTGCCCCCATCCAACATTCTGGCTCAGTTGGAGGAGGGCTGGTGCAGGTTGATTGAAGTGTCAAAGCCCCCAAAACAGCAGTGCTGCGTGGCCAGTCAGCAGAGAGACAGAAAACACACAGGCACTGTTCAGGCAGCTGTTCAGGCACATTTTTCTCCACCCAATTCTGACTCCAAAAGACCTCAAAGAGTCAACAATACTGTCAGGTGTCCACTGACTCCAGGTCAGTGAGTTGGTTGTCTGCTACTTTTTCTATAGAGAAGAAATTCCATACAGGAGGATGTTGAAGGCTCAGAGCTTGACCCTGGGCCACTTTAAAGAGTAGCTAAGCAAAAAGGGAAATTATAGGTATTACTTCAAAGAAGCAAGCTATGAGTTTGCCTGTGGAGCAGTTTTTGAGGAAGTCTGGAAAGGCGACAGAGTGCTTCCTATGTATGAAGACAGGATTCTGTGCAAGGTGGAGAGGATTGTTTGAGCCTTGGGGTCTGGCCTTGGTGAACCGTGGAACCCAAAGTTCTAGTCTCCTGTCATGGCCATGAGTGACTGCGACAACATATTTTGAAGGAAAATTAAACCAATGAAGAAGATACAGTGTAGGGAAGAATTGGTCAGTGGGTCTTGGGGGTGGTGCTGAAGGGAGGTTGATTTTCATTCTTCGTGAGCTGGGTACTGAGGTAAGAAAAGCCTGAACTATTTATTAAAAACATGACCACTCTTAGATGTTGAAAAAAAATTTATATGTGTGCCATAAACCTTTTCATAAAAACAGTAATCTTTTGAGTTTTGGATTACCCACTCTTTTCCAAATAAGAAAATACTCTTTTGTTTACATTAATATGGTTTTCAGCTATAAGAAATGTATAGACAGAGATCTACTATAAATTATTACTAAAAACATTGTATTTCCTTGTAAGATAATCATAATACAAGTGTTGCCTCAAAAATAGCAATTGAATCATAAATAAAATTGAAGCAATTTGTGATGTTAACATTTTAATGTAGTTTATAATACTCTTTCTTCCTCAAATTATCTATACATGTTTTTCATTTCCATGAAATATCAATGTCCATTCGTTGCAAGGAATCATCAACATTATGCATTATGAGAGTTTAGATCACAAATCGGTTAGCTTTTTTATAATTTCCAAAAATAAGTATGTCAAGGCAATATCATAAAGTCTAATTATTTCTAAAGTCTAATTATTTGACACTTTATGGGTAGATAAGAATATGAACAGGTACATTATTATATTTTAAAACAATCAGACAAAGGAAAATGCTAACCATAAGAATTTGTTTTGTAATATTACTAATGTCAATCCCTCCATTCAAAAGTACTTGCCTTTCTTGGCACAGAGTGATAATAAAAATTCCAAGGCATTCTGGCATTTCAAAACACCCTCCCATCTCCCATCTAGGAATATACTAGATGATGGGCAATGGCAACACCAATGCCAAAAAGAAAAGCTTTCAAAGTTTATCAAAGATGACTAAGACAGCCTCCAAATTCCCCTCATCTTGACTGTACTTTAAATAGGCTCATTTCCAACTTTAGGCTCTTGATCACTTTTTTTTTTCCTTAAAATATTTACTTTAGAAGAGTTATAATCTCTTTCCTTTTGAAATGTAAATGTTTTTTAAAGGCCACTTTAAAGTTTTATAACCCAGAATGGAATGTTCTTCTCTAGGGTTTTGGAGGAGGGGTCATCATTTTGAAATATGAAATCAAGGGTGAAAGCACTTTCTTTCTAGTCTCTGTGGGAGAGTAGGAGCCTAACTTCGGTGTACTTCTTGTCTTGGTAAGACCACAAAGATATCAGATATGCCATTGGGCATAAATGATCATCAAACACAGGTGTCCTGTGTTTTCCTTCTTACCCTGATTCCTAACCCAACTTAGGACTGGCAAGTATCACCTAAAACAGAATTTATTTCTCTAAATTTATCACAGCTTTCCATAAGGGCCATTTTAACAACCTAACACACATGGGGTATTTGGGTTCTAATAAGAGGACAGAAAACTGATGAGAGGAAGTGGTGAGACTTTGGTAGGCCATCCAACGTTGCAATGGACCATATTTCAAGAAGTTGTCAAACATCACACACTAGTGGATCCATCTCATTACATGAAAGTGTTTAGCATAGAAATAAAATGATCTGAATTATGTTTTTAAAAAGACAACTTTGGATGCTTTTTTAGGAAAGAGACTGCATAGTTGAGGAGGGTAGGGAAAAGAGTACAAGCAGCCAGGACAATTAGAAGGCTAATGCAATAATTCAAGAGAAAAATAATGATGATGTAGAGGAGGTAATGGAAGTGGGTTTCAGAATTCTGAAATGGATTTTATGATGAAACTTATTACTATTTCTGTAGCAAAGTATGTAAATATTCACCTTGAACAAATCTAAAACTTATGAGTAGATCTCTATCATTTTATTTATTTATTTATTTATTTATTTATTTATTTATTTATTTATTTTAATTGTGCTAAGGTAGAGGCAGGCTTTCCCTCCAAGGAAAATTTGTACCTTCTTTTTGTATTTATATTTAGTCATGTTAAATAAAATAAATTCATATGTATAATCATTGTATTCATATTATATGCTATTCATCATAGCAAAAATTCATAATAGTTGTTTATTAAGGCATCATAGGAGTGTCACAAAGCATAGGCCCTGGAAACAGAAGCTCGATTGCATATCAGCTGTGTGATCTTGGTCAAGTTACTTAATTTCCCTATATCACAATTTCATCTTTAAAATGGGGATAACAATGATTCCTCACAGACGTGTGTGAAGATGAAGTGAACTAACATTTATAGGACATTTTGATAGTCCTGGGCACATTATAGTATTATATCAATATTTATTTATTAAATAAATATCAATAAATCAATAAGTATACTACTAATAAAAAATAGAGAGTTACCTTGTATTATGTTGCTTAAAGTGTTTTTGGTGTTTTGGAAAACATTTCGTAGTGGAAGAATCACTTCAGATGTATATATATATATATATATATACACATAGGCACACACACACACACACACACACATTATTTATCATGAGCCTATAGTGAGCGACCATTTAAAGACATTCATTATTTAGTTAGAAGTAAATCAAGTTTATTCTGCTTTTATAAATCTCAAACACTGAAATGGTATTTCATGGGGGAAACTGAATTAAACGTCTGATGTGCATGTGTATATCTGTTTGTGGTGTGTGTGATTTATGTTTTATTTGTTAATGTTTTTATTACCTTACTTGGATGGTTATTATGACAATTAGCAATGGTGAAAATATGCATTTATGTGCTTTTAGAAAATGTACTTTTTAGCCTTCTGTACAACTTCAACAACTAATGGCTTTAAAAATTTTGAATTTTTTCTCATGTGAGAACCTTAAAAGATTCATGTCAATTGTCTTTTTTTATGATAACCATCAAAGTATTAGTTCAATAAATAAGCACCTTAAAAATAGCTGTAGGTCAATAATAGGAATCTTAGTGTTGCCCTATAGGTCAGTGGCATTTAAAATTAATCATATTTATTTTTTCAAAATGATTCTTATATTGGGCAGACTCATTGTTCATTTTCTGCCCATTCATAGAAGCTTTTATAGTTTCTCTGTGGTTGATTTACATCAAAATGCTCTTGAAAGATTTATTTCTGTATAAATTGATTTTTCTGCACCCTTCTTCAGAATATTTATTAAAACCCGATTATATGTTGTTTAAAAATGTAACATTAACAATTATACATCTAAAAAATGTTTGGAAATTAACAGCAATTGTTTGAGATCTTTATAAGATCTTTAGACTATAGATCTTTAGTTCTATAACTTAAAAAAATTACTCTAGGCTTAAATTCATTAGGGTTTCTTGAAAAGAGTATTTTATCTTTCAGATACTTTAAACTATGCTTTTCTCTCCCAGTTTCTTAAAGTTCAAAAATAGAAATTTGTGCCTTCTTTAAAAATATTATATTGGCTCAGCGCCTGTGGCTCAACAGGCTAAGGCACCAGCCATGTACACCTGAGCTGGTGGGTTCAAATCCAGCCTGGGCCTGCCAAACAACAATGAGTTGCAACCAAAAAAAAAAAAAAAAAAAAAATGGCTGGGCGTTGTGGCCTGTGGGTGCCTGTAGTCCTAGCTACTTGGGAGTCAGAGGCAAGAGACTCGCTTGAGCCCAGGAATTGGAGGTTGCTGTGAGCTATGTTGCCACAGTACTCTATCCAGGGTGACAGCTTGAGACTCTGTCTCAAAAAAAAAAAAAAAATTAAATAAAAATAAATAAATAAAAATAAAAGTATTATATTTAGCAAATTTTGTTTTATTTCCTATTAGATGCTAGGGAATGATTAAAGGAAAGATCATGATATTTTGCAACTGGAAAATTACATATACTTAAAAAAATAATATAAATGTTGAAGAGAAAAATCTTAACTTTGTTAACGTTTCATTTCACATATGTATATAAAAAATAAATATATATATATTTTGGGTGTGTGGTTTTTGGCCAGGGCTGAAAAGGGCTGGATTTGAACCCACTACCTTTGGCATATGGGGCCAGCGCCCTACTCCTTTGAGCCACAGGCATCTTTAATTAAATAAATGTTAATAATATTGAAAAATAAATAAAAATAATATTTAATTTATATTAAATTAACTTGATACTTTTAGCAGCATAATTTTAGTTCTATAAATAAATATTCACATGTCTTGCATGGGTGATTAAAAGTTCTATAGTAGGGAAAAACAGGTGATTAGACATTATGTCCATAGTTTGAGTCATTTCAATCTATTTTGACAGAAATTTCAGAGACATTATTACATTTGGAAGAAATTATACAGGCCCATGAATATGTCATTTAATTTTAAATACCCCCTTTTGTTGCTATAGAATATTTCCTACAGATATGAATAGTACTCAAAAGGATATTTTTGAATTCACAGTTGTCAAATTTCAGTTGCCATGACTCAAATGTGTGCAGATCTTTGGAGAATGATAAGTTGCTAACTTCTTATTTGCATATAATGAATATATGTTCATGAGAAATTTTCAAACCATTTCAGAACTCTAGCTTTTCCAACTTTTTTCTTTTGGTTCTTAACCAGATAAGTAGTCAGACAAAAAATAAAAAATGGAAAGTAATGATCATGATGTATTTGATTCTCCTAGATTTATTTAAGTAATGCCCATTCTATTTCATTTTAAAAAATGATGATAAAATTAGAAAAATATTTAGCAACACATTTAAGGAAGCAGTCTTTTATTTAGAGCAATAGAAAGTGACTTTTTTTCTTTTCAGCTAAATCCACCATTTTTCCCTTTATAATATATTTTTTAAGAAATTTGACATTCAATTTATGATTTGAGTTTCTTAAGTTTATGCATAAATGCTTTTAATTAAGATGCTTCATATACTTTTAAAACATAAAATAAAATTATTTTCCAGTATGGAGTGGGTGGGATTTCCCCTTATTTCTGGGTGGAGGCAGTCTTCACTGACACCATGAAAGGTGTTTTCTGATATTTGTTTTATATATAATGTCCAAGGTTTTTAGTTGTATTTAGTGTTTGGAATTGAGAAAAGTACACATATTCCATCTTTTTAAAGCCTACTGGTAATTTATGACATTAACCATCATCTAGCAGTAATGAGGCCAGTACCCTTTGGAGACTGTTAGTGAAAAATTTATGGAGACCAGTAACAATGCACTCATACACCTCACAAACAAAGAAGTATCTTTGAGACCCTGTCTTGGAGCTCAAATTCTCAGGCTGTCATTCCAAAAAAGCATTAATAAAAAGCCTACCCCCAAATCCCGGGTGGCAACAGAGAATATCTCAGTTTTTATTGCCACTTAGCAGTTAAGATGATGCTCAAACTTCCTCTCCTGCAATCATGCTAGAAAAAGCCAGCAGAAATAGGACATTTAAATAAAATCCCAAATCACATAACATAATACTCAAATATCCAGATTTTAATCAAGTCAATTATCATACTAAGAGCCAGAAAAATTTCAGACTGAATGAAAAAATAGTCAACAGACACTAACATGGAGGTAAAAGATATTAGAATTATTTGGCAAAGATTTGAAAGCACCAAATATATAATACTTTCCATTAGCAATTACAAAAATTCTTGAGAAAAAAAAAGTAGTATGTCTCATTGAAGAAATAAAGAAGATATAAAATGGAATCAAGTAAAAGTTTTAGAACTAAAAAATAAAATGGCTCAGCATCAACTCCATTCAATGAATAGACTCAATAGCTAAATAGAAGTAACAGAATGAAGGATCAGTAAATTGGATGACAGACAATAGAAATTATTCAATCTAACCAACAGAGAGAAAACAGGCTGAAAAACATAAGAGACTTAGGGCCCTTGGAACTATAAAAAAGTTCAAATATTTATGACATTGAAATTCTGGAAGGAAATGGAAAAGTAGGCAAGACTGAAAAAAAAAGACTTAATAGCCCTAAACTCCCCAAATTAGACAATATAGCAATGTCTGAAAATGGTGGGTCTTATTGTCGCATATCAATAGGGGGTCAGAGACCATTTGTTTCCATACATCCCTGATCCCCCATTGGTATGCAAATTTTAACTAATATATGTAGAGTAAATATGTGCAATAAGTATAAAATAAATGATGGAGGTCAAGGTACATAAAGGGAGGTAAAGTTTTTTAATAGTTAAAAGGCTCAGCTATTTTATTTTATTTTAATTTTTTATTAAATCATAACTGTGTACATTAATGCATTTATGGGATGCAATGTGCTGAGTTCATATACAATTTGGAATGCTTACATCTAACTGGTTAACATAGCCTTCACCTCACTTACTTAATTATTGTGTTGAGACATTTATACTTTACTCTTAATAGGTTTGACATGTACCCTTGCAATATGCACCATTGGTGTGGTCCCACTGATTACCCTCCCTCCATCCAATTTCTCCCCTACTCTCCCCTCTCCCTTCCTCTTCCCTCCTTCATCCTGGACTATAGTTGTGTTTTCTCTTTCATATGAAAGTGTAGGTGATTATATATTGGTTTCATAATAGTACTGAGTACATTAGACCCTTTTTCTTCCATTCTTGAGATACTTTGCTAAGAAGAATATGTTCCAATTCCATTCATGTAAACATGAAAGAGGTAAAGTCTCCATCTTTTTTAAGGCTGCATAATATTCCATGGTATACATATAGCACAATTTTTTAAACCATTAATAGGTCAATGGGCACTTGGATTGCTTCCATGACTTGGCAATTATGAACTAGGCTATATAAACATTATGGTGCAAATATATTGTTGTAAAGTGATTTTTGGTTATGTGGATATACTAGTAGAGGAATTGCAGGATCAAACAGTAGGTCTACTTTTAGTTCCTAAGTGTTCTCCAAAAGAAACATATTAGGTTGCATTCACATCCGCAGTACAAAAGTGTTCCCTTTTCTCCACATCCATGCCAACGTCTGTAGTTTGGGGGTTTTGTTATGTGGGCTACACTCACTGGAGTTAGATGGTATCTCAAAGTGGTTTTGGTTTGCATTTCTCTGATGATTAAAGATGAGTATTTTTTCATGTGTCTGTAGACCATGCACCTATCTTCTTCAGAGAAGCTTCTGTTCAAGTCTCTTGCCCACAGTGAAATGAGATCACTTTTTCTTTTCTTATTAAAAAGTTTGAGTTCTGTATGGATTCTGCTTATCCAACCTTTGTCAAAAACATAATCGGCAAATATCTTCTCCTATTCTCAGGAGAATTGCCTGAGAATTGTCTGCTTGCTTTACTTTACTTGGCTGTGCAGAAGCTTTTTAGTTTGATCAGATCCCAATAAAAAGGAATTTTTGGTGTTGCTTCAATTGCCCAGGGGGTTTCGCCTCATAAAGTATTTATTCTCTAAGCCAATTTTTTCAAGTATTTGCCCTGCACTCTCTCTGAGTATCTTTATAGTTTCATGTCTTAAGTTTAAATCTTTTATCCAGTGAGAGTTAATTTTTGTTAATGGTGAAAGGTGTGGGTCCAGTTTCAGTCTTCTACAAGTCACCAGCCAATTCACCCAGCACCATTTGTTAAATAGGGAATATTTTCCCCAATTTATGTTTTGATAGGCTTATCAAAAATCAAATGACAATAAGTGTCTAGGTTCATCTCTTGGTTCTCATTTCTGTTCCATACATCTACATCTCTATGTTTGTACCAGTACCATGCTGTTTTGATCACTATAGATTTATAAGATAGTCTGAGGTCTGGTAGTGTGATTCCTCCTGCTTTGTTTTTATTTCTGAGTAATGTCTTGGCTATTTGAGGATTTTCCTGATTCCATATAAATAGAAGTACCATGTTTTTCCAGATCTTTAAGTATGACAGAGGTACGTTAATAGGGATTACATTAAATTTGTATATTGCTTTGGGTAGTATGAACATTTTAACAACGTCAATTCCTCTCAGCCATGAGCATGGTACATTTTTCCATTTGTTAACATCTTCAGTTATTTCTTTTCTCAGAGTTTCTTAGCTGTCTTTATATAGATCTTTCATGTCCTTTGTCAGGTAAATTCCCAAATATTTCCTCTTCTTTGGCAATCCTGTAAAAAGAATAGAGTCTTTGACTATTTTTTCAGCTTGACTATTATTGGCATATATAAAAGCAATTGATTTGTGAGTATTGATTTTATATCCTGAGATCTTGCTATATTTCTTGATCATTTCTAAGAGTTTTGTAGTTGAGTCCCTGGGGTTTTCCAGGTATAAAATTATATCATCTGTGAAGAATGAGAGTTTTATCTCCTCTGACCCTCTTTGGATACCCTTGATCACCTCTTTCCTGATGGCAATGGCTAAGACTTCTGTTACAATGTTAAATAGCAGTGGAGACAAAAGGCATCCTTGCCTAGTTCCTTCTCTGCGTGGTAATGTTACAGACATAACTTTTACAATTACAGACATAATTGTAAAGCAGACTTATAAAACTTTTGGAAAACCTTAGGAGATAATGATCAGAATATAGATTTAGGCAAAGAATTCTTAGATTGACACCAAAGGCACAAAATATAAAAGAAAGAAATGATAAATTGGACTTCATCAAATTTAAAATATATTCTCTGTGAAATAACTTGTTAGAGGATAAAAAGATATCTGCAGACATGGAGAAAATTTATGCAAACCACATATCTAACAAAGGGTTAGTATTCAGAATATATAAAATCTCTCAGAACTCCACAATTAAAAAAGTCATATTAGAAAATGGGCAAATGAAATAAAGAAAAATTTCAAGGAAAAAGATGCCCAGATGAGATATCTCTCTCTCCCTCTCTCTCTCTCTATATATTTATCTCAAAAGATGCTCAACATCATTAGTCACTAGCTAATTGCAAACTAAAACCAAATTGAGATATTACTACATAGCTATCAGAAGGGCCAAAATAAAAAAAAAAAAAAAAAAATAGGGCAGCACCAAATGCTGGTGATTTAGCAGAGAAATGGATTGCTCATTGTTGATGGGAATGTAAAATGGTGCATCCACTCTGGAAAACATCCGGAAGTTAAAACAAAAAAGAAGAAAGAAACTCATACAAGTAACATAAGACCCGCAACTACTTTCCTGGTCATCTAGAGAAATTAAAACATATTCATGCATGAACATGTATACAAATATTTTAGTGATAAATAAAAAATTGAAAACAATCCAGGTATCCTGAAGTGGTGGTTTAAAAAACTGTGGTGTGTAAGTACCACAAAAATCTATATAACAGCAAATAGAAACAGATTATTTATGTATCCAAAAACCATGAATAATCTCCAGAGGATGATTATTCAGTTAAAAAAAAAAAAAAAGCTAATTTCAGGTATCACATACTGTGATTCATTTGGATAACATTTTTAATCACAAAATTATACAAATGGAGAACAGATTAGTGATAGCTAGGCAATAAGGAAAGGGAGTGGTGGGGTGAGGGGAGTTAGAAGGCTGGAAAAGGGCGACATGAGAGATCCCTATGGTGACAGAAATACACTCCTGCTATCTCAGCTGTATCAATGTCCGCATCCTAATTGCAATTCTACAATTATCTCAAAAAGAAAGGTTAATTAAAAGAATACAATAAAGAATAAAAAAAGTTAACACACAAATTTTAGATGCATAGTGTCATTTATTTACAAATTAAAATAGTATATTCATTAATATAGTTAAGTAATGTCTCTCATGTCTAGAAAAATGAAAATGACCCAATGTCTTTCTTTCTGTTATTATTTTTCTCATGAATGCTAAAATTGTGACTCAAGTTTTTGTGAGTGTTAGTATTTGGTAGGGGAAGTTCACAGCAAGATTTGGGAGACAGATGATTAGGAAAGCCATGGAGCTCAAAATACCCTGCAGTGGATGACATGGTCACTCTGCTGTAAGTTCATTTACTTCCATTGGTCTGCACCTGCAACTCTTCACAGGACTCCCTCAGCCTTCAGAAAGGATAGTGATTCCCCCTCCCATACTGCTATAGAGAGCCACAAGTAATTAATATTTAAGGGGAAATAGATGATCCAATTCCCTTGCCCCCAATGGGACAATGGTGAGAGTAACTTACTCAAAAGTATTCTCTTATTCTGAAGACTTTCCTCTATAGAACTTTACTAATATTTTCCTGTTTTAACATAAATAACATGTTATGAAATTATTTTACAAAATATAAATAATGAATAAGAAAAAAAAATAAAACAGCTAAATCACTAAAGCATTTTAAAGATCTTTAAAAAGATCAAATATACTCAGATGCTCATGACGATCTTATCAAGAATTTGTCCTTAATTTAGTAGCAAAATTGTACCTAAAATACTTGAGCTTCCTGAGTTTAAGAATGACCATAATTTAAGGTGATAGGATTGGTTTCTAAAAGAATTAAAAGAAAAAGTGTATTAGTTTCTTAGGGTTGCTAGAACAAATTACCATAAGTGGGTAGGCTAATACAAAAGAAATTTATTCTCTCACCATTTTGGCATCCACAAGTCTAAATTTAAGGTATCTGTATGGCTACACTACAGGAATCTTTTCTTGCATTTTCTAGGTACTTAGGGCTGTCAGCCTTCCTGTCCCTTCATCACTTTAAATCTTTGCTTGCATCTCCATATGTCCTTCTTGTCTATATCACCTCTCTGTTGATTCAAGGCATGAGGAGCCCAAAGTAGCTGAATAGTAGTCTCACATTCCAGCACAAGGGAATCATTTCTGTGTTTCTTGTAAGGATCCTGGTCTTTGGATTTAGGGGCCACTTAGAAAATACACAATTTTATCATTTAGTGTTTCTTAATTACACCAGCAAAATTTTTCCAAATAAGGTCATATCCACCGGTTCTCCACTGAGTAGAGGAGTATATCTTTGGCCAAGGGTCACCAATCAACTCTCTACAGGGTGATCAATGGTTTAACAATCAGATTCACTTTCTCCTAACAAAGAAACTCAGATAAAGAATTGCCATGACAGATTTGATTTCTAAGTGATAGGTCAGGAGCCACCAGTTAATCCCAAAATTTATTTCCGTAAACCCTGAAAGCAAAACTATGAAACTTTATAATCAACATTAGAAGAAAGTCCAAATTCCATGGTGAGTGTTTACTAATCCTGAGGAGCCCCCAAATAGTTACGTTATGACAATTCCTCTTGCATGGTAATTAATGCAACACATGGGTTACAAAAGGAGTAGGGGGCGTAGGTGAGGTCTCAGTTAAAGGATCCAAATTTAAATAGGCACTTAATCAACTATATTTCAAATTTAAGATTTTAAAAGTTCAAATAATATTATGATGTAAACTCCTATTTTTGCATATAAAACACTTACGTATATAATTTAACCACATATCTCCAGAATGAAGAGGAAAACGCCTGACTAATTAAAAGTACATTTTCCAACCATCTCCATAAAGGAGTTTAGAAGTGCTTTTCTCTGTACATACAAGTGGTCATGAGGATCAGTCTAATATATAGTTCTAGCACTGAGAGCTCAATCATTTATGCTGTGCTACACTAACAGGAACCAGGTCTCTAAAAGTTGCACTTTCAAGTTTTGGATCATGAAAAATTTAAGGTGTGCCTAGATATACCCTTAACTACTCTGAACTATACAGCCCCTATAACCCATTCTTCACACCTCTCAGCTCTCAGGAGTACTTACCATCACTATTTCCTTCACTTGTGTCTTTAACCCTACGAGCAGGATGGTCTTCAGGCTATACAAATCACTGGTCATTATAGCTTTCATTTTCCACCCATTTAATCCTGATTTCATCTCATCTATGTAAGTAGTCTCTTAATTAAAGTATACGCATTTTAAATATCCAGATTATTTTTACAACCAGACCATGACTGATACAATGATTTGCTAATGTAGGATAGTATTACATAATTGAGAAAAATTTGTGGTTGGGATTAAACATAAATATGTACTCAGTTATTTAAGAAAATTTTTTTTGTTTTAAATCCAAGTATATTTGATCTTTTTAAAAGACCTTTAAAATGGTTTTGTGATTCAGCTATTCTATTTTCTTCTTTTGCTCTCTCTCTAAATTATTTTTATTTTGTAAAATAATTATTTTTCATAATATGTGCCATTTATGTTAAAACAGCAAGAGATTATAAAGTTATCTTAAGCAAACTAATACATAATGTTTAAAGTGCTCAGTAATGATTTTGAATAAGGTAAATATGAATAGGTATTACCCACAGTAACAGAAGTTCTTCGGTCTTAAATGATTTTTTTTTTCAGGTTAATGTGAGGGTACAAACAAGTTACAATATTTGCATTTTTCAGGTAGAGTTACTGTTTTGTGTGATTCAGTTGTTTTAGAATTTAACTTACAGTCTAAAATGTTTTATGGGATTTTTTTTTTTTTTTTTTTGGTAGAGACAGTCTCCCTTTATCACCCTCGGTAGAGTGCCGTGGCATCACACAACTCGCAGCAACCTCCAACTCCTGGGCTTAGGCGATTCTCTTGCCTCAGCCTCCTGAGTAGCTGGGACTACAGGTGCCTGCCACAACATCCAGGTATTTTTCTGTTTTGCAACTCGACTGAGGCTGGGTTTGAACCCGCCACCTTAGGTATATGGGGCTGGCGCCCTACTCGATGAGTCACAGGTACCACCCAGAATTTTTTTTTTTTTTTTTTTTGAGGCAAAGTCATACTATGTCACCTGGGCTAGACAGCCAGGGCATCAGCCTACCTTATTGCAATCAGCTCAAATTTCTGGACTCAGTGATCCTCCTGCCTCAGCATGCTGAGTAGCTGAGACTAAAGGTACCTAATGCCTTGCTCAACTAATTTTTCTTTTACTTTTTTTTTCTTGAGTGTAGATGAACTTTATTTTTATATTTTACATTGAGTTCAGAAAGGCATTACAGCAAAGACCCCAGTTGGATCACCAGGTGTGAGTGAGACGCCCTCTTCCAGGGTTTCTCTCATGTTTGGTGTACCCTCCCCTTTCACTCTCCTTCCTTCAATTACAGAAATTGGAATCCATATATTAGTATGTGCAAGAAATATTTTGATTCTTTCCAGTATAATCAGAGTGAGCAGTAGGGTCAAATATTTTATTTTTTAAAACTTTTCTTTAATTTCAGAATATTAGGAGGTAAGGGTGTTTCATTTCCTTACTTCGTTTTTGCACAAATTGAGTCAATGCTTTAAGCGTGTTCTCCACTCAGACAGTGTGCACCATACTCAACAGCTGTGAATATTCACTCCCTTCTCCCTTTCCCAGCTTGATTTTAACTGAAAATTACTTCTATATGTATACTGAAGTATTGCTCAATCAGTTTCAACCTGCCATTGAATACATGTATTTGTTTGTTTATTCCTGTGAAGTTTCACTTACAAGAATGGTCTCCAATCCCATCCAGGTTGTCAAATAAATACTAGCTCAGGTAGGTGGAGCATGATGGCAGACAGGACGGATGTTTAGCCCAACTCTCCCAAATCATCAGGTGAGAGGGTGGGGGCTAGATCTTTCCCCACGTGGAGTGTTGGTGTAGACGGGCAGCTAAGAGGTGTGCAGCGATATGGTGGATTGCTGGACTTGAAGTGTAACCTGGAGCTGTGGAGTCTGCTAGAGAAATTTCTGTGCCACTATTGAAGCAGCAATAGCAGTGAGCCCCTGACTCATGGAGGATTGCAGTTCCCAGTTCGTGGGGAAACTAGGTGTTTTGTGGAAAGTTTGGTGAGGTGTGGATTCCTGAGTGGAATTTGGAGACCAGAAAGTGGTGCCATTTGGAGTGGCAGGGGGCTAGGCAGCCTGAAAGAAAATTAAAGGGGAAAGAATCCCACCTAGGAGACAAACACATTTTGAAGGGTTAGAAATGGGACTGCCACAGGCACCTTTTCCCAGAACAGCAAGTGTGAATGAATGGACTAAATCATTCCTGGCAGGGAATATTGGTGCAGACTGGCAGTTCAGGATGTGCAGCAGAACTGGTGGATGGCTGGACTTAAAAGTGCAATCCTGAGCCACAGAGACTGACAGAAAAGTCTCAGCACCACTGCTGAAGTGGCAGGTGCCAGCAGCAACCAGCCCCTCCCCCACAGAAGATTACAATTCCCAGCTCACAGGGAAACTAGCAGCTAAGTGGAAAAATTAGTGAAGCATGACTCCTGCTCTGAATTTGGATGTCAGATAGGGGTGCCATCTGGAACAGGACAGCCAAGGTTAGGCAGCCAGTCAGGAAACAGACATATTTTGAAATTTCAGAAATGTCCACTCCCACAGGCACCTAATCCTACAGGCCAGGTATGGTGGTAACTGTGGTAACAGTGTAAACCATGCATCGGGTATAAGCCTGGGAATCTCTCCCAGCACCACCTGGTGTCCAGAAAGTATATTGCAATATAAACATATTCCTACTAAAGTTGACCCCTACATCATACATATGGTTAAATGTTGATATAGATATATCTGTTGATATATTATATATATCTTATATATTTATCTTATATATATATATCTTATATATATAAATAAGAATAATATTTTTGTGGTTGGTGCCTTTTTTCTTCTCTTTTTTCATCCTTTTCTTGTAGGAGTTATTGTTATGCTTTTTAATTTTTTTTATAAGTACTATTTTTTCTCTTCCTCTTCTTCCCTTCTTATGGTTGCCAATAGTGCTTACATCATATTTTTAGATTTTTTAAAATTATTTTATGATTATCATCATTATTGTTATTGTTTTTTTTTTTTTTGTCTGTATGTTTGTTTCTTGTTGTTGGTGCATCTGTGTGCTTGTGTGTCTGATAACCTTTTTGTTTGTTTATTTGCTCTTTTGCTTTCAACGTGTTTTGTGTTTTGCTAAATCCTCGGTTTGGCTACTTTTCCTAACTCCAATTTTCACATTGAAAAAGAACAAAGGGGAATGGGGGATGACGGCTGACAGGAACCAGCTTTCAACAGAAGCTCCAGTCCAGAGGGAGAGATAAGAGCCAGAAAGAACCCAACAAAACTGAAGGAGGGGACCCAAGCTGAGAGAAGAGATAGATAGTTACACAACTTCCCTGCCAAGGCAAGCTTCAACTCCAAGGAAAGAAATTTCAGGTACAGATCTCATCCCAAAGAGGATGCGTGTCCATCCCCTCCCCTAAGAGAGTTGTTTGCTTGCTGTGGGATCTCTACTAGTGAGTGATAAACTGAGGGTCTCCTCCCTCACCCCACTGGAGAGAATTCCTGGAAGCTGGGTCTCCTTCTCCAGAGAGCCCATGCTGTGAACCTGGAATTCCCTTATCTGGCAGGAAGTTTGAACAAATTTTTTCCTTGCCCCTTTGAACTTCTGCTCTACCTTTCCCCACTAGCCTGGCAGTCTAGAAGTCCAAACCCTGCAAGACCAGAATGTCTGCCCTTCTTGGCTAGGATTGGGCATTGCATAGACAGAGGCAGTGCAGCTGTGCTGTATCTGTGAATCCAGTAACAGTACAAAAAGACATAGAAGGAAAGGTGACTGACTAGGCACTGAGAAAGTGTATATAAGCAGCACGTGGAGGCTTGGGTCTCTGCACTACGGGTGGAGACTCAGGAACTGCTGAGGTCCACAAACCCAAGTGGAAACACCTCCCACCCAACATCAGCATTAATAGAGTGATCCTGCTAGGGTCTAATTTTGGAGAGTAATCTCCCCAACTCTGTGGTCTACAGAGGGAACTAGACCTTGCCCTATCGGTATACCAGAGCTGCAGAACAGTAGCAACAAAGGTGCAGTAGCTAAGGGAGAAATTCTATCACTGTCTGGATATCCTAAGATTTAGATTGAGCTCAGGTGGAACTTTCTCTAGCTGCCATTGAGCACCTAAGGCAGGCAGGTTTTAGCTTCACCTGCTGGATGGTGGCAGAGTGTGGTAACCCCGAGGATGAGGCAGTGACCTTACTTAGACTCTGGCAGGCACATAGCCCTGGCACATTTGCTTATTGGAAAGAACTGGGCCACAGAGACTGGGTTAACAGAGACTGCTGGTGGGGCTACCAGACACTGCGGTTGGAGTACAGTGGTGAATGGTGATCAAGGTGGGGAACGAGGCATCAACCCCCTTGCTCCAAACCTTCTACTGGATGGGCCTTTCTGACACCTCAGAGCAACAGAGGTGCTCAAGCCACACTTGAGCTATCAGTAGACTCCTAATGTCTAGTTGCTGGAGACCTTTTGAATTCTCCAACTAGAGAGTGGGTGCTATTTGGGATAATCAGTTTGGAACTCTTGAACTGGACAAGTCACCTGAGGACCCTCCAAGGTAGTACCCTGGTTTTGTTGTAGTGGGAAGGTTTGATTTTCCTCTTCTGTGTATTACTGTAGGGGACAGGATGTCCTAGTTGCTTGTATTTCTCCAAAGCTGAGACTGCAACCCAGAGTCACTGATTCACTAGGATTGGACAGAGATCAGTTGAATACAAAACAGAGCTACCTACACCCACTATACCAAGCAGGCCTCTACAGTCACAGACGGTAGTACTGTACAGGTCCTTTGCAAAATTGTAGAGGAAAAGCTGCAGTCACTGGTCCCAGTTCCTTGGTGAAGGGCTGGTCAACCACAATCCCAGAAGTCTCCAATCCAATTTCACCTTACCTGCTCATCTAGCTAAACGGTGAAAAACAATCATGGGGTGGAATCAGAGAAAAAACTTTAGCAGCATGAATAATCAGAACAGTTCAACTCCCCCAAGGAATGACAAACCAGCCAAACCAGAGGATCCCATTCATAGGTGGCAGAGATGTCAGAAATCGAACTTAGAATTTTCATGGCAAATAAGATCAACAGAATGGAAGTAAAGTTTGAGTTAGAAATTGTAGGAATAATTCAAAAGATGCCTCAAGAATTCAATGAATTCAAAGATAAGATCACCAATGATTTAGACATATTGAGAAAAGAAGTTGCAGACTTCCAAGATATGAGAAATACAGTAGAATCCCTCAGTAACAGAATGTAGCAGACAGAATAAAGGATTTTCAGCATCAAAGACAAAGCTTTTGAACACTCCCAAATATGCAAAGAGGAAAAGAAGTGGAGAGCAAAAACAGATCATTCTCTCAGAGAGCGCTGGGATAATTGGAAGAAAACTGATATTCGCCTTATAGGGATCCATGAAGGCAATGAAGTAGCCTCGCAAGGCACAGAGGCTCTTCTTCAAGAGATTATGAAAGAGATCTTTCAAGACATGCCAAGAGATTCTGAAATTCAGATAGCAGACAGTTTCAGAACCCCAACACGACTCAACCCAAATAAGACATCCCCCAGGCACATCATAATTAACTTCACTAATGTTAATATGAAGGAAAAACATTCTGAAAGCAGCCATATGTAAAAAAAAAAAAACATAACCTACAAGGGGAAGAATATTAGAATGACTGCATATTTCTCTGTTGAAAGTTCAAGCTACAAGAGGGTGGTCATCTACTTTTAATCTACTAAAACAAAATAACTTGCAATCAGGATCCTGTATCCAGCTAAACTGAGTTTTATTTATGATGGAGAAATTAAATGTTTTAATGACATTCACATGCTGAAGAAATTTGCTATAACTAAACCAGCTCTCCAGGATATTTTTAGGTCTATCCTCCATAATGACTAGCAAAATCCTCCACTACAAAAGTAAACTCACTCTGAAACTTTTTATCAAATTCCAACTTCCACAGTGGCAAAAGGATTACAAATGTCCACTGGTCTTTTTAAAAACTCAATACCCAAAATTCTACCTGGCCCATCAATATTCTCAATTAATGTGAATGGCTTAAATTTTCTGTTAAAGAGGCACATGTTGGCTGACTGGATACAAAAACTCAGGCCAGATATCTGCTGCATACAACTATCTCGTCTTACCTTAAAAGATAAATATAGACTCAGGGTGAAGGGATGGTAATCTATATTCCAGGCAAATGGAAAGCAGAAAAAAACAGGTGCTGCAATTTTATTTGCAGATATAATAGTCTTTATACCAACAAATGTAAGGAAGGATAAGGATGGTCACTTCGTATTTGGTAAGGGTAATACTCAGTATGATGAGATTTCAATTATTAATATTTATGCACCCAAAAAAATTCACCTCAATTTATAAAACAAACTCTAACAGACATGAGCAACTTCATTTCCTCCAGCTCCATAGTAATCGGAGATTTTAACACTGCTTTAGCAGTGTTGGATAGATCCTCCAGTAAGAAGCTAAGCAAAGAAATTTTAGATTTAAACTTAACCATTCAGTATTTGGGTTTATCAGACATCTACAGAACATTTTATCCTAACAAAACTGAATACACATTCTTGTCATCAGCCCATGGAACATACTCCAAAATTGATCACGTCTTAGGGGCACAAATCTTTTTTTTTGTTTTTGCAACTTAACAGAACAACTTCATTCAATGTTTCACAAGAAAAATACATATTATGCAATTATTTTGGATGAATCAACCAATGCTACTGACCTGCAGATTTTATATTTTATTTGAGTCATAACAGAAGATTTTATTTGCTACAAAGAGTTACCTCCCTTTGAGAACCCTTGGGAAGAGGAAACAGGAAATAGATTATCTGTAACAACTTTCAAGATAAATGTCATGAAGTTGGACTGAA
>CAUYRH010063629.1:0-19505 GCA_963574655.1 Perodicticus potto | reverse complement strand
AGAGTGCTGTGACATCACAGCTCATAGCAACCTCCAATTCCAGGGCTCAAGTGAGTCTCCTGCCTCCACCTCCCAAGTAGCTGGGACTACAGGCGCCCGCCACAACGCCCGGCCATTTTTTGGTTGCAGCTGTCATTGTTGTTTGGCGGGCCCAGGCTGGATTCGAACCTGCCAGCTCAGGTGTACGTGACTGGCGCCTTAGCCCGTTAAGCCACAGGTGCCGAGCCTGTTCATTTTCATTTTTAAGACTATGAATAACACACAACATTTCTATATCTTAACTCTCAATTTCTAAAATAGTGTGTCTTCAGTATATTTACTAAGATGGAATATGAAGAAGAGTAGAAACTTATTATTCAATTTGTCTATGGGGAAAATACTCATTAGAACTTCTTAAATGTGGTATTTATGTTTTATTATTTGTTGATACTTGTCATTGAAGTTTTCTTACAAATTTAAAGTGGCTTTCAACTTGCAATGTCAGGGTGCTCTGAAATAATTTATTTTCTTATAAGATTGACTGTTCAAGTACTATTATGCTGGACAATATTGTGAGGAAAGATACTAGTACAGATCATAGCCAGCCAAGACCACCCTCAAACAGAACTGTCCAATCACCAAATTCATCAGTGCCATCTCCAGGCCTTGCAGGTAAAGTGGGCTTTTGGTTTTTTCGAGTGGTTTTACTCTGTTTTTTTCTTTCTTTCTTTCTTTCTTTTTTTTGGTAATTCCCTCTCTTCCCACTCCCCTCCTTTTTTTGTTGGATGATTAAGATATTTGAATTTTTTGCACTGTTTGAAATTAGTATAGTTTCAGAGTGGAAAACAAAGATTAAACTTCCTTATTTACCTTTTCAATTTCAATAGAACTTGTACACAGTATAGCATTCCTAGGAGGAAATTAGTGTTGCACTCTTTATTATTAATAAGGTAGATTGCCTGCCTAGGATGTAAAATGCCTAGAGTCAAATTTTATTAGTGATAATACACAGAGAAATCACTCTTTTGATATTTTGTTTGGTGTTTAGTTGTGTTTAAGAATTTTTATTATACCTACTCATCTCCTCTAAGAAAAACACTTTATATTATTTCTTGAGACCTTGGCAAAATAGGTATCTTAAAGCAAAATAAGGAAAGAGGAGAATTTAAGTGACATAAACATCGTAAGGAAGTCACACAATTTAAATAGAGATCCCTATTTTAAACATAAATTCATAACAAAATATGGTAGAGGATCTCTTTGTCATATGACTAATTCACGCAAATAAAGAATAAGCTTGGTGTTGCCAAAGGACATGATGACTAGTTAATTCCCTAAAGAGGAAGTATACATAGCCAATAAAACAAATGAAATAAAAAACTTCAGTCTTACTAGTAGTCGTAAAACAATCTAACGTATTGAATTAAATAGTGAAGTCAGTCACTGAAGATGTGATGAGGTATATATACTCTCATACATAGATAGTATAACTTGACAAAAAATTCTGGAAACCGTTCTGACTGTGGCCTAAGTTCCTGACAGAGTACCTTGTATGCATTCAAAGGCCTTAGAAATCGTATGTATCTCTGAACCCAATAATTCCATTTTAATACTCCTTAAGAGAATAATTAAAAACTGGATAGGCCAAACATACTAATTAAAGGATTATTTGCAGTAAAAAACTTCAAAGGAGTGGTAATATTCAAATACAGGGGAATGTTAAAAATGTGCTCAGAATATTATCTAGCTACAGTAGAACCTCCATAGCTGACCACCTCACTCCGTTGGCCACCTCCGTTAGTGACCTAATTTTCATAGACTGTACTGATCAGTATAGGAGGCCTAGTTCTTTATGCTGACCACTTCCGTATGTTGACCAGTTTGTTACAGTCCCTTGGATGGTCAACTTAAAGAGGTTCTACTTTATTTAAAGAATGCCTTTAGAAAGAGGTTTTTTTTTTTTTTTTGTAGAAACAGAGTGTCACTTTATCGCCCTCGGTAGAGTGCCGTGGCGTCACACAGCTCACAGCAACCTCCAACTCCTGGGCTTAGGCGATTCTCTTGCCTCAGCCTCCCGAGTAGCTGGGACTACAGGCACCCTCCATAATGCCTGGCTATTTTTCTATTTTGCAGTTCGGCCGAGGCTGGGTTTGAACCCACCACCTTCCGTATATGGGGCCGGTGCCCTACTCGCTGAGCGATAGGCGCCGCCCAACATTGCTATTATTCTTATGGTTATCTGGGAAAGCCTCACAGAAGAGCTATGTAAAGAACTGGGTTTGGGAGGAGGGGACAGAAAGTTTGGAAATAGGGAGGGAGTCTGGGAAATGGTCAGCGGAAAGCAGCGTGCCCACAGGAATCACCTGTGGAGGAACCCGACATCTGTCGATTTAAAAGTCTTTCCTGGTAATTCTGACATGCAGCCAGAGTTGATAGGAGAACAAGACAGTCACAGGTAAGATTCATTAAACATGGTCCTCTAGACCGGGAATTGAAATTCCTGCCTGGCCCTGGGCGATTACTTCACCTGACCGGATTTCATTCCCATCATTTGCAAAACAAGAAGAGGTGATCTACCTTTGGTGAGTTTTAAGTCTCCTCCCAACTCTAATAATGCTCAAGGATCTCAGACAGCTTTCCCTGACTGGGTGAGAATGCATGTTGAGGCCGTCACCACCCATCTTTGCATCCCAGTTTGTCTCTTGGATGGTTTCATCAAGCCAGCGGGATCTTGAGTGAGCCCTTCCCAGTACCCTCCTCCTAGGTCACCGCGTGTCTTCTGCACGTGCACTCCCCAGTCTGACTTGGCTTTGGGTACCATGGAAAGAGGCCAAATTGCAATGCCGTGTGCAGGAACGCAGGTGGCAACCCCCAGCCTGGCTTACTAAGCCACCTGGAACTTTGTGATTGTGTAACTTGGGGCTCCTGATAATAATAATTGCTAACATCTCTTGGGCATGTACAATGTGTCAGGCACTGTACCGAGAGCTTTAAGTCTATTATCTGGTTTAATCCTTACAATAGCACTGTGACATCAGCATGACGAGTCCCATTTTCTACCTCTAGATGCAGAATCTAAGGCTTAAAGAGATTTAATAACTAGCCCAAGATCACACAGCTGGTATGTGGTGCAGGAAGGGACCACGCCCCTGTGTGCTAGTCTGCAATGCTGAGGCTTTCCCTGATTGTAGCCCATTACCTCCTGTAAACCACAAATCACAGTAAATTTTTTTATGTCAATGGATGATCACATGAGGGGTGCAGGGTTGAACCCTCATGTATGAGGCATTGCATTTGTTATGTTAGGTCAAAAGAGGTCTCTAGAAACCATTTATTCCTTCGTCTACTCTTAGAAACCCTCCCCAACCTGCCCCCAGCTTCCCTTTCCAACCCTATCACCCTCTGACTGCCTGTGATCAGGCCACCCACCATGGGGGGTGCAGTGCTGAGGGATTAAAGGCACAACCCGTGGTCTGGTACTACAATGTTCAGTTTGGTAGCCACTGGCCAAAAGTGGCTATCACGACTTGAAATGTGGCTAGTCTGAATCGAGAGGTGCTGTAGGCGTAATACAACACAACCCAGATTTCAAAGCATGAAATTCTTTGTGTGAAAAAGAAAGCAATGTCAAATACCACATTGATTACATGTTGACATGATCATATTTTGGAAATATTGGGCCTGAATCCCAGCTCTCACATACAATCTGTGTGACCTCAGGCAAATTAATTCCACCATCTATGCTTCAATTTCCCCGTCTGTCAAGTGGGGATAATAATAATAAGACCTACTTTGTAACGTTGTTGTGAGCATTTAATGATTTAAATTTCCCTAACGGCGCCTGCTCGTTTATTTGCAACTTATTATTGCTCACTGATGCCAGGATAGGCCAGGTTCATTTCTTAGCTGTGCTGTGCTGTTTTTCTCTCTTGGAAAGATTTCGGCTTCCCCTCCACCTCCCGGGTTCTGTGTCCTCTAAAACCTCATGGCTGGTTGGAACTGCTGTGAGTTTTCTTTTATTAACATTCACTTTTTTGTCCTTTGGTCATCTTTCAGTGTGCACACCTGAAGTGTAGTTCGAAGGAGAATGTGAAATCAGGACCTGTGTCTACTGTGTCGTTTTTCCTTCTATTTCCCTGCCTATTGGGTCCCCCATTGATCTAACATAGTGCCTCATACAAAGTGGCATTGCGTAGATGCTTGTGTATTGACTAATTGATTAATGTTTCTCCTGGCCTCATTCCATGCAGGTGAAGATCTTACACATTCTTGTAGATGCCTTAAAAGGGAGCGGTCATTTTTCCTCTGGTCATTCTTAAGCCATCATCCTCTCTCCTGGTGATTCTCCCCAGAGAAGAACAACCTATCTCTTTAATTCCTATTTCCCGGCTTCCTCCCATGCCTTCAGAATTGGTGATGGCTTTCTTTTTTCCCCCCAGCACGTGAATGTTGAGATCAGCTATAATTTTGAAGCCTTAAAAGAAGTGGCCTGGTTCATTTAATTCTAATTGCTCTGATGGTAAGCAAAGATAGTTGCTTTAATTAAGAAATACCTGCCTTGGCCAATGCTGTGGTTATGGTGGTGGAGCACGGTGGTAGGGCTGCTGCTGCTGCTAAAAATGATGATTATTTACGTGGTGTTCAAGGGAGTTCAGAAACACCAGCATACACCCTCAGGCAGCCCAAGCTTCATGTCTGCCAAGCATCTAAAGTCTGTCATTACCCTCCTTGGGAACTTACCCAGGAGGGGAAACTTTCACCCGCTTTGGATCCTGCTCAAAGTTCAGGGTACATGTATTCTGGGAGAAATATGGTCCCTCAAAATAACATTCCTTTAAGGGGAAGGGTTCTGGGTCTGATTTCTCTTTATAATCTAGTTTCTAATAGACCCAGGCAGAGACTTCTTCTGACACTGATAATGAGATTGCACCATTAATAGCTCTTTCTTTTGAGTTAATCATGGTCTCCCTATGAGGACCACCTTTAAAATGCTCCTTGACATTTAAAAGGAGGCAACATCATGAGTTCTCAACCCTTAGTAAGGATTTATACTGAGATACTGAAGCTCTGGGTTGCCACAAGCGAGAGAGGATGTGAAGGATGTTGGGGAGGAACGAGAGGGTGCCATGGGGAAGTCAGCCAACCTAACCAGCTTTCCCAAGGCTGCTTTGCTCATGAGTGTGAGATCCAGCTGAGCTCCAAAGTCTCTGACCCCAGTAGAAGCTGGGTTGTACTCCCCAGATCATCTTTCAGGGCTGAAGGATTCCTTTCCACCACCTGCAGGAAGAACATTGCCACCACTTAGGCCAGTGGTTCTCAACCTTCCTAATGCCATGGCCCTTTAATACAGTTACTGGGGGTCGTGACCCCCAGGTTGAGTACTGCTGATTTAGGTATAGCCCTCTCTGGAACTGGCCTTGCTAAAGAGAGAGAGCCTCATCCACAGACATTCCCCCCATCCCAAAGGGTTGAACCCAGCCTGGGCCAGATGAACAACTATGACAACTGCAACAAAAAATAACCGGACATTGTGGCAGGTGCCTGTAGTCCCAGCTACTTGGGAGGCTGAGGCAAGAGAATCACTTAAACCCAGGAGTTTGAGGTTGCTGTGAGCTGTGATGCCATGGCACTCTACCAAGAGTGACATAGTGAGACTCTGTCTCGAAAAAAATAAATAAGTAAAAATCCTCTGAGCTTATTACCAAAGCAGACATGTCATGGACTCTTGCTGTCAGTAGGGAACTCTGAGGGCATTTAGTCCAGCTTCTATTCTTTTTTTTTTTTTTTGAGACAGAGCCTCAAGCTGTCACCCTGGATAGAGTGCCGTGGCATCACAGCTCACAGCAACATCCAACTCCTGGGCTTGAGCGAGTCTCCTGCCTCGGCCTCCCAAGTAGCTGGGACTACAGGCGCCCGCCACAACGCCCAGCCATTTTTTGGTTGCAGCCGTCATTGTTGTTTAGCGGGCCTGGACTGGATTCGAACCCGCCAGCTCAGGTGTACGTGCTGGCGCCTTAGCCCGTTGAGCCACAGGCGCCGAGCCTCCAGCTTCTATTCTAACAGGACTCCTCCAGGCATCCCTGAAAAGTGATTATACTTTTTAACTAGGAATGCTCAAGATACACAGCCTCATTGCTAAGTACTGGTCCCAAACCGATCGCAAACCCAGGACTTTAGTTACCTGCTAATAATCCCAAACGAAGCAATGGAGAAAGTAATCTAGAGAATTAAGTCGGCTGACAAGAGTACTCAGGAAGCCAAATGGTAAGATGGAACTGTATAAAAAGGGCCAACATGATTTATTTTGGTTTGCTTATCTAAGAACAAGCTAAGTAAGCAGGAAGAATATACATTTGAATCACACTCAACCTGGCAAACAGGGAAGGATCCTAGGTCGGCTACAGTGTCTTTGGCTTAACACCTTCCAAGGCCAGCAGTAGATGTGCTTATTCTTTAGACTTAAGGAAAGTGTTTCTTTGGACTCCCTGGCCATCCTTCCTGGTGCCTTTCAACCCAGACAGGTAGGAAGTTCCTTTACCTGTTCAGTGAAAATCCTCCACCTGTCCTCAGCGAAGGGCGGGGAAGAGCTTGCCCTTCATTCCTCACGAACTTGCCTGCACTTGAACCGTCAGTCCTTCCTGAGAAAATGGCTTCTCTGGTGGGGTGCGGATGTGTCCACAGCACCACATTCCCCGTGGCCAAGTGCCAAGTGACGAAAGTGTCGGGGCTTTTGAAATTGTCAGGGAAACTGATTTCCTTGTCAAGTCTCGTCCTGTACAGTTGGAGGGCCAAATTCTACTTTCATGTTAGCTGCCACGGAGATCAAAGGCTGCTGACAAGGAGCTGAAGGGTTTGTGCCTGGTCTGCTTCAACCTTTCCTCAGTCCAGCATGGGGAATGCTCCTGGCTTTCGGCTTTCTTGAACTCTCTTATCAATCCTCCTCTGTGGGCCAACAGATGGAGGGCCTGGGAAGTAATTTGAAGGGATCTAACTGGGAGACAACATTCTTAAATTTGCAGCAAGAAGGAAGCCAGAGAAAAGAGACAACAGGGGGTTGTATGAGTCGAGTCATCTTCTGCTCAGAAAATGCAGATACATTAAAAGACAAAGAAGCAGGGGTCCAAGGTTCAGTGGCAGTATCAAAGCGGGAGATGGGGTGAGATATCAATCCTTGGTGGAGACTAGAGGATCTCCGCTCAGGGGGGTCTCACAGATTCGGAAGGGCTAGTCTTTTCATTGCTCATTTATGGGTACTACCTGAAACTAGAGGACAAAGGAGAAGAGTGAAGCTTCTTCCTACATCATGCTTGTCATAATCCCATGAGGGAGAGAGGGAAATGAGTGATGAGCAGGTCCAGGTCGTCAATAGCCCAGATATATATGATGATATGTGAAAGCCAAGGGTCAGACTGGGGAGGGCAGGGAGACAGTAGTGCAAGTGAGCACTGTAGAAATCATCCAAGGACACCAGGAGAAAGGCCATAGCAGTCACCAAGGTCATGAAGCATGGCACCAGGAGAGTAGTGGCTGTTGGCTTTTTCATCTGAGCTTTCTTTTTGGACTTTTCGGGCAGTGCTAAGCACCACCTCTTGGTGGCCCGCCCCTCTCTAACTTATTTCTTCTTGCCAATACCCTACATTTTTCTGACCAGGAAAAAAACCCTTCATGATCTCTCCACCCAGGGGCAATCTGCACACCTCAGCTGAACCTGACAAGGTAGATTCTCACGGTATCAGGCATGGCAAGAGACACAAAGGGCTCAGAAGTGGGAAGAAGAAACATCTCCAGAAAAAGAGATTTGGCACTGGTTCCAATCACACCTTTAACCTGGAAAGCTTCCTTCCTACCTGGCCTGATTCTTGGATCTGCTATAAGATCCCCGAGTCTAGGGACCCTCATCTATCTAGGTGGCCATTTCTTCCTGCTCATTCTCCACTCATGTACTTGCATAGCACTTACCGTAATGTGCTATCCCAATCTATGTGGTTCTTCAGCTAGAGCAAGAAGTTGGATGGTAAATTTGTGTAGAGAGGAGTCCCATTATCTTCATTTGTTTGGTTTCTGCATTGAAGGTAGCAAACAGCGAGAATCCAGACAGTAAAGTACTATCCAATAATGCATCTGAATCTACCAAATTCCTGAGTTAAATAGCAAGGTTTACGTGCACTTTTACTATTTCCATAAAATTGTCTTCACAAAGGCTGCAGATGAGCTAATGGGCTAGGGGGTAGTGGAATAAACAAGTCGGGAGAGGGGAGGAGGCGGGGGACAGGGTTCCCCCTGTGTGTATGACACACCTCTTGCAGGCGGGACACAGTTATAAGTGGGACTTTATCTAACAAATGCAATCAGTGTAACCTATTTCTCTGTACCCTCAATGAATCCCAAACAATAGGGAAAAAAAGAAAAGACACAGTAAAGCTTGGTCCAATGCTATTACATTTTTTAAAAAATTGTCTTTCACTTGATACTGGGTTTCTTTTATTGTTTCAGATTAATATGAGAGTACAAATTTGACAGTGGATTTCTTCATGTTAAGCGCGATGTTTCTCTTTGTTTCTGCCTGGCACCTAATGAACTGCCTAAATGTTTGATGAATAAATCAAATTTTATTAAAAGGGTAGAAAACACTAGTTAGATATGGGAATGGATGAACTGGATCAGACAGAATTGGGCACTAGAATATGAAAAGCATATGAAAAAAATTAAAACAAATGTGAAACAAAATTCTCAACCCTGGCTGTCTGTACGAATTGTTCGGAGAGATTCTCAACCCTGGCTGTCTGTTCGGAGAGATTGTAAAATGCGCCAATGTTCTGACTTCATCCTGAGCCCATCAAGTCAGAGTGGAGCTATTGAAAGTGCCTGAGATGGCCCCAGTGGGAATTCAGGGTTGAGAACTGTTGGTCTAGAGTAGCTTGCTGTTCCTATTGGAGAGCTACATGGTGCGTGTGTCCTGGGGGTAGGTTTGGCCTCCCCCGGGTGACACATATTAGGTAAGGTTTCCCACTCTTTCACCTGCAGCCAGATGGGCAACACCCAGGTTTGGGGAACCATCTGGGCCATTAAGAATGTCAATATAACTTGATTACCATCTTCATTTTGAGGTTTACTAAGCCCAGCAGCATTCTAGAGGCCTTATTTCCAGGTGAGAGGCCAGCACATGTGACTGTCTATGTTGCATGAATCAGCAACTATGCCGAAGTGTGTAGCAAGACTCGGAAGAGGGGGAGGCGTTCGGGAGAGGCGACGCCTTATTTAGGAAGTAGGTCTGGAGCTGGATCTCAAACGCTGAGTGGGATTTGAAGTGGTGGAGGGGAGGGAAAAGGACAATTCCAATACCAGGCACAAAGTAGTGCAGGGCCTGAGAGTGGCAGCTCTCTCTGACCCCCGTCTGGCCCTTTAAACTGCAGTCAGGATCCTGGTGCCAGGTGGGGGATGGGACAGCAATGCCTTTCAGGTGTCTACAGAACTCTCTTCCCCTTTCCATCCATTGGCTTCCCCTGCTCTTGCTCTCCGGCTCTTGACATATGGATTCGAAACAGCCTCACTATCTACCCCAATTCTCTTGATTTGTGATGGAGCCCGAGTCTTTTCTTGATCTTACTGTCCCCTTGGTCCTGCACTCTCTCAAGTTTAGCATCTCTGGGAACTTTCAGTGGGGTACGGTCTCCACTACATGAGGCCCCTAGGCCTCTGGGCCTCTGTCCCACTGGGCTAATCCAACCTCCCCTCTGCTGTAGCATGCGTCCCAGAATTCCCTGCAAATGTGCTATCTCAGCCAGGGAGACGAGGAGGATCACGGTGATGCCTCGTTCCCTAGCAGCACTTCCCAAACTTCTGTGCATCATACATCACATAAGAGAGATGAGGTGGCAAATGGAACCATGTGTTAGAAACGACTGGCCTAAAGGCTGAGGGGATCTGAGATCTGAGCTGCCTCACACCAGATGGAAAGCTCTGTGTCCTCAACACCTCTGCCTCCAGCTGGTGCCCTACCCTCTGCCAACTCCCAGACCAGCAGAACTGTTCTCAGTTCAGGTACCTCAAAATTAAAAAAAAAAGAAGAAGATGGCCAGACGCGGTGGCTCATGTCTGTAACCCCAGGGCTCTGGGACGCTGAGGCCGGTGGATTGCATGAGATCATGAGTTGGTGACCAGCCTGAGCTAGAGCAAGACTCTGTCTCTAATAGCTGTGAGTTGTGGCGGGCGCCTGTAGTCCCAGATACTGGGGAGGCTGAGGCAAGGGAATCACTTGAGCCCAAGAGTTTGATGTTGCTATGAGCTGTGATGCCCCGGCACTCTACTAGGGGCAACAAAGTGAGACTCTGCCTCAAAATATAGAAAAGAGAGAGAGAAATATTAATAGAGGTGTGGTTATTAAAGACAAAATTGAGACAACCTTGCATCTCCCATTTGGGGCAGCGCCCTCCTTTTACCAGTATGACCTGTTGCCCAGCCATTTACATCTGGAGCCTGTAAGCAGCCTTGGTGAAACTGTGATCTGGAAAGCAGAATCCCTCACCCTCACGGGAGCAAGATGGGATGGGGACAAGGTTCCAGCTGAGGAGCAAATCAACGTTCAGGGGCATGTACAAAAGTCTGCTGGTGTCAAGCAGCTGCCAGACACCTGGGTCCCCAGGGCTGGAGTGGGCAGGTGGGTAGGTACTGAGCTACTTGGTCTTCTCTCCACTTCCACCACGCTGGGGGGCAGGGCAGCAGGTCAGGGATCCCAAAGCCAAACTGGAAAATCAGAAAGCGACAAGCCTGGAGTGGGAGAGGACAGGCTAAACCAGGATACCCCCCAGTGGGGTCAGAACTAAGGCAGTTGGTAACCAAGAGTAACACATTCTCTTCAGAGTTAGGAACCACGGTGTACTTATCCCAGTATTCCTGCTCCCTGCATAGAGCTGCCATATAGATGGATTAATTTTTTGAATGAATGAATGAATGGTTGGATGAATGAATGAATTAATATAGTTCTGAGCCCAAGTCATAAAGATCAAGTGGTTCAAGCTACAGAGACAAGCTCCGTCGGGGCTGAGAAATCACATCAGCTCAGCTTGACATACATTGGCCTGCATTAGCTTCCTCCAGCAGCGTGCTGGGCTGCTGGCAATGAGGTCTTTACCGTCCAGAGAGAACAAAAGTATAGGGCGGGACAGCAACATCACCGAAGTGTTGTCAGGCTTACAAAGGGTGCTCACATACCTTATCGAGTGCATCTGAGCCGCAGGCCAACCTCCTGAGGGTAGCCAGCAGTGGATTAGACGTGCTCCCTGTCCTCAGACCGTGCTTTTCTCCTCGAGTGCCAATCAGATGGAGTGGAAGCCAGGCAGATGTTTACCTATAACACATGTGGAGTGGGAAGTCAGAAGGCCAATAGCAGAAACTTTGGCTTCATTCGAAAGCCAGCTGTGCAAGGAGCCCTGGTGGATGAGGAAACAGGGAGCCAGAATAAATATTTAACTTTCATTTTGAAGCACTGTGCCTGTGTGGCTGTCACCATTGTGGTGGACAAGCTGTGGGACCTAAATATTTACACTTCCTAATTGTTCCCGCCAAACTGCTGGATGCACCCATTCTACTGTAAGTTGTCTGTCCGTCTGTTTATTCATTCATTCATTCACTCATGTATTCGCTTACTTAATTTCCTATTTTTTAAATTTATTTGTTAGTTTGGGAAGGAGGTTGGGGGAGCGGAGGAGGTACAGAAGTTCAGTAAAGAGAAAGGAAATAAAACCACAAGATGGAAAGTGAGAGGTAGAGAAAATGCTGACTGGCTTCTAGATCTTTTACCCATTTGTTGGTGTTTTTTCTTTTGTAACTTTTTACTTTGGAATAATTTTAGATTTACCAAAATGTTGCAAAGGTTGTAAAGACAGTTCCCGTAGGTCTTTCTCCCAGCTTCCCCTAATGTCAGCATCTTATCGATGGTACATTTGTTAAATCTAAGAAATTAGCATTTGTACAACTATTAACTAAACTCCAGTTAATATCACCGATTTTTCCCTCTAAAGTCTTTTTCCTGTTTCAGGATGCAATCCAGAATACCACGTTACATTTAGTCATCATATCTCCTTAGTCTCCTTGGATGTGTATCAGATTTTCAGTTTTATCATGACTTTAATGGTTCAATGTCCTTACTTATTTTTTTTTTTTTTTTTGAGACAGAGTCTCACTCTGTTGCACCTGGGTAGAGTACCCTGGCGTGATAGCTCATAGCAACCTCAAACTCATGGGCTCAAGCGATCCTCCTGCCTCGGCCTCCCCAGTAGCTGGAACTATAGGTGTCTGCCACAGTGAACGACTACTTTTTCTATTTTTAGTACAGACAGGGTCTCACTCTTACTCAGGCTGGTCTGAACTCCTGAACTCAAGCAATGCACCTGCTTTGGCCTCCCAGAGTGCTAGGATTATAGGCATGAGCTACCATGCCCGGCCACCTTAACAGTTTTAAAAAGTGGTGGTCAGCAGTGTAACCTGGTTCTCTGTACCCTCAATTAATACCCAACAATAAAAAAAATAGTGGTGGTCAGTTGTTTTGTAGACTGTGTCTCAATTTGGGTTTGTCTGAGATTTTGCCTCCCCTCCATTCATTTCTTCCTCCTCTCCCTCCCTCTCTCCCTCTCCCCCTCTGTCCCTCCCTTCCTTCCTTCCTTCCTTGCTTTCTATTTTTTTGAGGCAGAGTCTCACTCTGTTGTCCTGATAGAATGCCATGGCATCACAGCTCATAGCAACCTCAAACTCTTAGCCTTGAGCAATCCTCTTGCTTCAGCCTCACAAGTAGCTGGGCCAGGTGCTTGGCTAGTTTACTATTTTTAATAGAGATCAAGTCTTGCTCTTGCTCAGGCTGGTCTCGAACTCCTGAACTCAAGCAGTCCAGTCATCTTGACCTCCCAGAGTGCTGGGATTCCAGGCATGAGCTCCCATGCTCAGCCATTGTCTGACATTTTTCTCATGATTAGACTTGGTTCTATGGGGAGAGATTACTACACAGGTGAAGTCCCTCCCTAATGAATCATATCAGAGGATACACGCTATCAACGTGACATTGACCTTGATCATCTGGTCAAGGTGGTGTTTGCCGGGCTTCTCTGATGTAGAGTTACTATTTTTCTCTTTATATATTCTAGTCTTTAAAAGCAAGTCACTAAGAGGAGTTAAGCTCCACCTCCTGGAGTGGGGATTATCCATACACTTTATATGACATTCTTCTATAAGGGAGATTTATCCCTTCTCCTCCCTTTATTTATTCAGTGATTTATGTATACCAGTTTATCAGTTTCTTAGGGATGCTATGACAAATTACCACAAACAACTCAAACTGACTTAAAACAACAGGACATTATTCTTTTACAATTCAAGGGGACGGAAGTCTGAAATCAAGGTAGTGGCAGGGCCCAATCCTTCTGGAAGCTGAGGGAGACTGGTTGCTGACTCTACTCCAGTTTCTGGTGGCTGCTGGCAACCCTGAGTGTTCCTTGACTTGGAGACACGTCACCTTGATCTCTGCTTTCACATCCACGTCTCCTTCTTCTGCGTTTGTCTCTGTGTCCTCTTTGTTTCTTATAAGGACCACAGTCATTGGAATTGGGATCTACCTTAAATCCAGGAGGATTGCATCCCAAGACTTTTAACTAATAGTACTGGCTCAGATGCTATTTCTAAATAAGGTCACGTTCTGAGGTTGCAGTGGACATGAATTTTGAAGGGACATAAACCAGTTATTATCAGTACAGACTCATGGATATTTATTTTATTCTTTGGATTAGAATTTATTTATTTATTTATTTATTTATTTATTTATTTATTTACTTTTCTCAAATTGTTCTAGCTTTGGCTCTTGGGAGCTTTTTTAGGGAAGCATCTGTTTCTTTTTTGACCCTGTCTTCTTCTTCTTCCCTCCCGCCCCTCCCCTCCCATCTCTCCTCTCCTCTCCTCCCCTCCCTTCCCTCTCTTTTACGTGCTTCCTGACACTAATCAGCCATTTCTTCTGCAGTGTCTTCATTCCCTTTATTGCAGAATGGTATTTCTCCAATGATACTGGACATCCGAGTGCCGGTTGTGTCTGTTGCTACTAGGGTTTCTCTGCTTCCGGCCCCTTGCTGCGCATAAACCTAGGAAATCCACGTGTGTAAGCTAAGCCACGTGCGCACACATACGTCTGTTAATTTCTTTGCCTATGTATCTGCTACGTGTTAACATAAAAATGAATTTTGCTGCTCTCTCCTACTCTAATCCAGCACCCTGGAATCCCTTCTGGCCTTTTCTAGTTTACAGATCGCTCCTTCCTTTGACAGTGAGAAACCTGGCTGCCATCATCCCCAACTTGTGTATTTATTCGTTCAGCTGGAGAGGTCACAGAATTTTTAACTTGTATCTCTGTGAGAAACACGTTTACCAACTAGACAATGGTGTTTCTGGACCATTCTTTTTGTCTCTAGCCTTCTAGTTTTCAGTCAAAACGTCATTTCCCAAAGTTTCTCAGGTCTTCTTTCCTCACTCCCCCTTCTTGAGGCTCTGTCATACATTGTACAGAACACATTCATTTGTCAAGGTGTATGCTTCATTCTGGGATCCCCCAACATCTTGGTTGATTTTAAATTTTTTCTTACAATAAAGACTACTTTTTTTTTTCTTGAGGCAGAGCCTCAAGCTGTCACCCTGGATAGAGTGCTGTGGCATCACAGCTCACAGCAACCTCCAATTCCTGGGCTCAAGCAAGTCTCTTGCCTCCGCCTCCCAAGTAGCTGGGACCACAGGCGCCGAGCCTAAAGACTACTTTTTGAAGTAGACAGTTCTGGGGGTTTTAAAAATGCATAGAATCAGGCAACTATTACCCCAATACCACGCAGAACAGTCCTGTTACCCCTAACTTTCTCCTAGAACACTATGTTTCAGTCAACGAGGCGCTGATTGTCTCTTACAGGACTCTACTCTGAGTCCCTCCCTAAGCACCCCAGACAGCAGGTTCCCGTCCCCTGCTGAGGAAATCGTCTGCTACGAGGCCCACCATCACTTCATTGCTGACAGCACATGTGCAGGTGTCACTTAGAGGATGCAGAAAAGGAACAGACTACTTTAAGACAAAACAGAGCTTTATGAAAACTATTGAAAGCTAAACACGTACTAATTTAATTTAACAATAAACATATTCATCTACTTTTTCCTATATGTGGGTCACTACACAAGTTTTGAGACAGACTGTAATATGGCCCATTATTTCACTTCCAAGACACCCAGTTGACAACATCCGTTCTGATTCACCCGCACCAGTTTGAACTTGCTTGGCTTATCAGTGTCGCTGGGAGGGCTTCATTTGTGTCCATCCATGTGGATTTTACGTTCCTTGACTTTTGTGTTATCTTAAAATGTTTGTAATGACCCATGTATACTCACCAGATGGTAGGAAATCTGGGAAAGATGGGAAACATACTAGCATGAGAAGGGTGGGTTTGGTGGGCAGCACTTCTCATTAAATGTGGTGAATTGATTTCAAACGTTTAGGTCTATTCCGTCTCAAACCCCACTAACATGATAGGGCAGGCTAAAAATATCTACTCTACAAGAATAAAACAAGAAGACCACACAGACAAAACACTTGCACCGCAGGGGGCTGCCCGGGATACGGCCACATGGCTGGCTGGCTCCCTCACTTCCTTCAGGGCATTGCCCAGAGTCACCTGTTCAATGTACCTACCCTGTCCTCCCAATTTGAAATCACAACCCCGACACACTTCTGCACCTTAATACTATCCATAATGCACTTATGTCTATTGCCTGTTTTGTTCACTGATGTATCCCAAGCTGCTAGAATAATATTCATCATGTTGTAGGCACTTAAAAAATTATTGGTCAAATGTTTTTGATGACTGTAGTCAATGGAAGGTTAATGGGTGAGCGGAAACTGACTTAGCAGAGCAGAAAACTCACAGATGCCTGTGGTAGGGGGACTAATGGGAAACTGGTCCAGTTAGAGCCAGGAGGTGCACCAAATGCCTCTAAAAACGGGGTTATACCCAGGGGTTCTTAACAGGTTCCATGAGAATCTTTTCCCCACCCCAGGCAGCCAGACTGCCTTTTTTCCAGCTCCTCTCCCCCCATAGAAGAACTTAAACCAGAGAGGAAGATTCTTCTCTTGGGAAATCACCTGGCCTGGGATAAAAAGACTCACACACATTGACATTGAGGATCAATAGGTAATTCCTAAGAGTGAAAACTCAAGAAATACCAGGTGATTTTGTTAAAAGCTTTGGAGGACTGACTTTTTCAATTATGTAGAACATGTATAACGTTCATTAAAATAAAATTAGACTGAAAAAAAAAAAACAACTTGGGGATGCCTAATTTGTTTGGCACCATCGAAGAATTAGGTTGCTTTTCCAAATAACTAAAGTTTTTATTAGAAAACCGTAACTTACAAAAACTTTATAATGAAAATATTTATATGTACATAAAAGAAAATAGAATCATATAAAGAATTCTCACATAACCATCACATTGTTTCAACAGTTTTTTAAAAAATTGCCAATATTATTTTGTCTCGTTATCTACCTATTTATTTATTTTACTAGAGTTTTTTTTTTTTTTTGAGACAGAGTCTCTGTTGCCGTGACTGGAGTGCCTAGAGTGCTGTGACATCACAGCTCACAGCAACCTCAAACTTTTGGTCTTAAGCGATCCTCTTGCCTCAGCCTCCCAAGTAGCTGGGACTACAGGCACCCACTATAATGCCCAGCTAATTTTTCTATTTTTAGTAGATATGAGGGTCGTGATCAAATGAGCTCAAGCAATCCACCCACCTTGATCTTCCAGAGTGCTAGGATTACAGGCATGAGGCACCATGCCTGGCTTTGCTAGAGAATGTTAAAGCAAATTCCAGACATACAATTTCTCCCCCAAACACTTCAGTCTATATCTTAACAAGTAAAAATATTAGATCACTTATTGAATTTCTCTAGCTTTGTACTTGTGCTGTTTATTTTCTTGTGAAGTGAATTAAGGTTTTCCCTTTTCTTTTTATAAAATTTGTCAAGTAAGGGTTCAATTTATTTTCTAGTTTACAGTGCATTGTGTGAGGAGGCACATGGCATCTGGTTGTCTTACTCTTCATGATGTGAAGTTTGATCAGTAGGTTAAGGGTCTGTCAACACTAGCCATTCATTATGACGTTTCCTATCCACCTTTTGAATTGTGGCTTCACAACACATTGATAGCACGTGAGTTCATTAGATATTGCAAAACACCATTCCTCTTGCGTATATTAGTTGGTATTCTATAAAATCAAACTTTTTCTCAACTGTAGTCATGTGTTGCTTAATGACAAGGATATGTTCTTTGGCATTATGAACATAGAAATGGCATTGCTTGGTGATTTTTTTGTTGTACAAACATCATAGAATGTACAAAACTAGGTGGTCCAGCCTTCTACGTACCTAGGCTGTGTGGCACGACCTGTTGCTCCCAGGCTACGCACCTGCACAGTGTATGACTTTACTAAGTATTGTAGGCAGTGGGAACACAATGGTATTTGAGTACCTACGTGTATCTAAGCATAGAAGAGTTACAGTAAAAATACGATGTAATCTTATGGGAGCATCATCATATCATTATATAGCAAGTGATTGAATTTGGATCTCCTGGGAAAAGCAGAATAAATGCTTAATTAATACTTTTTCTTTACCCATTTTCAGAATAATGTGTTGGTGCCGGTTTCCAGAAGTGTCCAGTAAGAGTTAATTTGTCGCTTGGTTTTGAGTAATTATGAACTCAGGATTTTAAAGTCAACTTTATTGAGGCATACTTTACACAAGGTACTCTGCACACGTTTTGACAAACGGACAGCCTACCACATAACCGCCACCACCGTCAAGCACATGGCATTACCATTACCCCCAAAGTTTTCTATGCCCCTTGACAGGCAGGCATCCCCTCTGTTTCCACGCTCAGATCTGATTGCTTTCACTATTGATTAGTTTGTTTGTTCTAGATTTTCACATGAATGGACTTACACTCTCTGTCTCTGGTTTCTTTCACATGGCATAATGTTTTCATGATTCGTTCATGCCGTTATGTGTATGAAGAGTTCCTTTTTATTACTAAACAGTATTCTGTTTTATAAATATGCCCCAATTTTATCTATTCATCTTTTTTTAATCTTTATTTTATTTTATTTTTATTTTTTTTGTGGAGACAGAGTTTCACTTTGTTGCCCTCGGTAGAGTGCCGTGGCGTCACACAGCTCACAGCAACCTCCAACTCCTAGGCTTAGGCGATTCTCTTGCCTCAGCCTCCCAAGTAGCTGGAATTACAGGCGCCCGCCACAACGCCCGGCTATTTTTTTGTTTTTTGCAGTTCAGCCGAGGTTGGGTTTGAACCCACCACCTTCGGTACACGGGGCCGGCGCTCTACTCCATGAGCCACAGGCGCTGCCCTATTCATCTTTTTTTTTTGAGACAGAGTCTCACGCTGTCCCCCTGGTAGAGTGCTGTGGTGTCGTAGCTCACAGCAACCTCAAACTCTGGGGCTCAATTGATCTTCTTGCCTCAGCCTCCAAGTAGCTGGGACTACAGGCGCCCACCAGAACACTGGGGTAATTTTTTTTTTTTTTTTTTTTTTTTTGCTATTTTTAGTAGAGATGGGTGTCACTCTGCTTAGGCTGATTTGGAACTCCTGAGCTCAAGGCATCCACCTGCCCCAGCCTCCCAGAGTGCTGGGATTACCAGCCCAGCCCCTAGTTCATCTCTTAATGGAGGTTGTTTGTAGTTTTAGGCTTTTACAAATAAAGCTACCATTAACATTCGTGTGCAAGTCTTTGTGTGGCTAGATGGTGTTATGTAATCCTGTGTGAATACCTAGAAGTAGCATTCTGAGTTGTATAACAGTTGAATATTTAAATTTACAAGAAACTGCCACACCGTTTTCCCAAGTGGTAATACCCATGCATTCCCACCAGCAACCATATGAGAGTTTTTATTAATACTTGATTTTGTCAGATTTTAAAATTATAACTATTCTTGGGCACATGAAATGGTAGCTTGTTGTGGTTTTAACTTATACTTCCTGATGACTCATAAAGTTTTGAACATTACTTTCGCATCTTCTTTTGTGAAGTGTCTCTTCAAATCTTTTGCTCATTTTAAAACTGGGTACATAATATTCGTGCCTATTTGTGAGGTACATAAGATCTTCAGTAACATCCATAGAATGTGTAGTGATCAAGACAGGCTATTAGGCTATCCATCACCTTGAACATTTTTTTATATACAATTATTATTTGTCATTTTTTTTAAATTTCAGAATGTTACAGGGGTAAAAATGTTTAGTTTCATACATTGCTTTTATTTTTTATTTTTATTTATTATTTATTTTTGAGACAGAGCCTCAAGCTGTCACCCTGGGTAGAGTGCCGTGGCATCACAGCTCACAGCAACCTCCAATTCCTGGGCTCAAGCGAGTCTCTTGCCTCTGCCTCCCAAGTAACTGGGACTACAAGCATCCGCCACAACGCCCGGCCCTATTTT
>CAUYRH010063627.1:0-16394 GCA_963574655.1 Perodicticus potto | reverse complement strand
CTCCTTCCTCCTTCCTCCTTCCTCCTTCCTCCTTCCTCCTTTCTTTCTTTCTTTCTTTCTTTCTTTCTTTCTTTCTTTCTTTCTTTCTTTCTTTCTCTCTCTCTCTCTCTCTCTCTCTCTCTCTCTCTCTCTCTCCCTCCCTCCCTCCCTCCCTCCCTCCCTCCCTCCCTCCCTCCCTTCCTTCCTTCCTTCTTTCCTTCCTTTCTTTTTTTCTTTCTCTTTTCTTTTCTTTTCTTTCTTTTCTCTCTTTCTTTCTCTTCATCTTCTGCCTTCTTGCTTATTTATCACCAAATAAGTCACAGGTAAGTTTTCTTTTACTGAATAGCAATGCTCTCTTAAAGGAACAAGGAAAATTATTTGTTTTCACACTGCTATAATCATTCTATTTTTCTTCTAACTACTTAGTCTCTTCCATTTTAAATAAGAATTGTGGATCCTCATTTGGATATATTCTTTAAGCCACTTGATATAAATGAATGTAACCATGAATATTACAGTTAATGTTATAAGATACATCTAGGCATGGTGTATTAGTTCATTTTACAAAGTTTAGTTTGTAACTTGGAATGCTTTTATATCCTACCATTAAAGCACATCTTGTCTAGCTAAAAGTGCTTTGCTAGAGCCTGATGTAATTAACACAGGGCTGCAGTGGCTACCACTTTTGCTGCTTCTGTAAATTATTTAACAAAGCACTTTCACATTATGCAATTTCAAGGGACTGCCATAACTCCAAGAGGAAGATTTTATTTTCTTATTTAGTAATTAAACAAGGTTTATGAGAGGCTCTAGCGTTTGGACAGAGCTACCTGGAAGAGGAAAAGCCTGGACTAAAATTGAGATCTTTCCACTCCAGTCACTTTGTTATATCCCTTTCCTTCCCATGTTGTTTGAATTTGATAACATACAATGTGACATTAAGGTGTATTTCACAAAAGAATTGAGAACGGAAATCAGCAATTGGTTGAATATCATAGTTTAAACTGTTTAAGAATTAAAAAGAATTTTTAAAAATCTAGGTTACAATCTACCTTTTAAAAGCATTGACTATGTAAATCATGCACCGCAGTAGGTGATAATCTCTGTGAGAAGGTAGCAAGAGGGAACAGAAAACAATTTGAGACAATTATTAACATGATAGTGAGTTCGGTTTAGGAGATGAACCACAGGTAATGTTAAATAGGGGAGGTATGAGAAAAACTATTTCTTTGAAATTATACAAAAAACCCTTTAAGCCTTTCTATGCTGTCTTCCTTTTTTGGGCTTTCAACCACTGCCCTTGCCAGCAAAGATGCAGTCACCTTCCACTTCCCAACTCCAGGAGAAGGGTACAGAAATCCCCCTTTTCTTGGATATTTCAACATAGCTCTAGTAGGCCTGAACTTATAAAATTGCTTGTTAAATACTTAGAGCAGTGGAAAGTAAGACAAAAATGCAAAACAATTTGAACTTACAAACCAGAGCTATGATCCCACCATAGCTCATTTACTCAGTGGCAACCCCCTGCCCTGTTAAGCACCACTTTGGAGACACAGCTACCACACCTTTACTTCTAAGAGCCTGTATAATTTTTAGGAACTTCCTACTTCCTTGCTTTTTAACTCTCAGTTTGCTTTAAACAAAGGAAACTCGTTACCACCCGTAAGATTGAAAATGATCTCCTAGGGTCCTTGATGGTGGCAAACTCCATTTTTATGGAGTTCCTTTTCTGGCCTAAGAGACACTTTTTTTTTTTTTTTAACCCTGAGGTAATTCACAAAACCATGGTGACAGATAGGATGAATAGTCTGAATTCAGGGCGAAGTCAGGGCTTCCTATGGCAAGCGTGGTGACATAGCAATACCATGTAAGCAATTATGACATTCCTACAATAGGAATTATAAATTTATATTATCAGGACACAGAGAGAGGTAGAGTAATCATCCTGGTGGGTTATAGGAAGGGAATAATTTTTAAAAAATGATAAGGGTTTAATATGCAATCTAAAGGGTGAAACATTAGAAAGGGAAGACACTTTTATTTTACATGACATCTTGATCTTGTTAGGTTTCTTAAAATATAACCTTATTTTACAAAGAATAAGAAATGTGCCTGCTAGTGTACCTTTAATCAGCAGGCTTTTTAATTAAAAGAATGTGAAGAAAGAGAGGAAGGCAAAAAGCTGTGGCTTGAGCCCAGGTCATCCCTTATCCCAAGAGGCATCATGTTGCTTACGACATCAATAAACTTTCTTCTTTAAAAGAATTTAGTCTACAGGCAGCAAATAAAATTTTATTTATCCCTCACACATAAAATTCATCCCAGACAGACCACCAGCCTGTAGTTTAAAAAAAAAAAAAAAAGAAAGAAAGAAAGAAAAAGAAAAAGAAAAAACCTCAGGGTTTATTTGATGTTATAAGTCAGAATATTAAAAGTCACAAATGGGAATAAAATTATAAGTATGTCAATTTCTGCTCATGAAAGTCATTACAGAAATGGGAAGCCTATATAGTCTCATTATTTGTATTTCTTTTGTGAAAAACTTAAAAAAAAAGGTAATGTTTGTCAAGAAATTTTTGATGGTGTCAGGTATTTGACAAATCCTCTTAAAGGAACCAGTCAGAAAGTCATCCCCAAATGCAGGCCATATCACTAAGAAAGGGAAAAAGAAATCTGAACCTTTAGTACGTGGAAAGTAACACATCAGAAACTGTGTATTGTGCAGATTATTTGGGGAGAAAACTCTTCAATCTGTTGGACAATCAGTGATTATGTATTGAATGCCTACTAGGTTTTTAGAATGAGAGTTAGTGGTACTAAGAGTGTCTGCTCTGCTCTGAGCCATGCCTAAAGCCTTCAAAGGGATTATTTAGTTCTCCGAGTCATGCTATAAGACAAGTACAATTGCAAATGAGGAACCCACCTGAAGCACAGAGTGAAGACAACTTGCTCAAGACCACACACTTAGAAAGAACAGAGCTGGGACCTGAAATCCATTTAAGTCCAGGAATAATTCCCTTTGCTAGTATTTGCTTGTCTCTGAATTTATCATACAACCTAGAACTTCTACCTCTAAGAGAAAGAAAAACATGTACCTGGATGTTTACAGCCGTGTTGTTTGTGATAGCCAAAGAGTGGATATAATTTTCCATCAATGGTGAATGGGAAAACAAATGTAGTGTAGTCTTATAATGGGATACTGTTCACCAATAAAAAGAAATGAACTACTAATACCTAGTTGAAGATAAATGCACCATGAGAGCATTATGCTAAGTGAAAGAAGTCAGATGCAAAAAGCCACTGTAGGTAGGCAGAATTCTAAGATTGCCCTTAAAATCCCACCTCCTGTATGTACCTCCTGTAATCCCCTACCCTTGAGTTTGAAAAGTGTGGCTGAATTTGCTAGGTGTTGGGATCAGATTATGTTGTGTGGCAAAGGTGGAGAGATTGTGGAAATGTCAGTGGGTAATGAAAAGGGACATTACCCCTGGTGGGCCTGATTTCAGCAGGTGAACTCCATTGAATAGAATCCAAGTATTCCCTGAAGGGAGAGATTCCAAGTGATAGAGATTCTCCACTGACCTTGCAGAAAAACATGTCGTGGTCTTCCTATGGAAGAGGCTATGTGACAAGGAGCAAAGAGCAGATTCCAACTGATAGCCAACAACAAAACACAAACTTCAGTCTAATTCCCACAATTAAGTAGATTCTGTCAGAAAATTCAATGAAGGTGGAAATGAATTGTTCTTTCTTAGTCAGTCTCTGGATAGAATATTTGCATATAGCCTGGTTGATGCCTTGATTGTAGTCCATTAAGACACAGAGCAGAGGACCCAACTGGCCTGGACTACTGTTCTACGAAAACTGAGATCAAAATGGGTACTGTTTTTGTGATAATGTATTACATAGCAATAAAAAATTAAAGGTACCACGTATTATATCCTATATATGACTATCCAGACTAGGCATCTAAAACCCTTAAAGAAAACCCCTAATACTGGAAAGAAAAACCAGAATAAAGGCATTGTTGTTGTATGGACAGGGCATGTATATATGTATGTGTGTGTGTGTGTGTGGGGTCTTGTCTATGAATTGACACAATTCTGAGCCCACCACCAACATTTGCATGTGTGGAACAGATTCAAAGAACTCCAGGTAAAGCTTTGAGAAGTGAATGATATAAGCTCAAATCTTAGACCAAACTCTGAGTGGTACATGCGTGCTGCAGATCAAAACAGCATAGCAAAGTCATAGAAAATTAAACTGCCGTTGGAACTACCATCAAAAGATGAGACAGAACTAGTTGTGTTGATTGCCTGACAAAACAAAAATAAGAGCAAACATCTACCTTCTCCAGAGGTGTCTAAAAAGTCAAGGGTACAATGCAAAATTACTCAGTATACGAACAACCAGGAAAATCCAATTCATTCTCCAGGGAAAACATAATCAACAGATGCTCAACTTGAGATGATCCATGTGTTAGAAAGATTTTAAAATCATCAATTTTGATCATCCTTTGTGAAGTAAAGGTGAATTCTTTGTAATAAAGGGAATGAGCTCAAAAATAGAATAGGGAGGGTAATTGGTGGGACCACACCTATGGTGCATCTTAGCAGAGTACAGGTGAAACTGAGTAAATGCAGAATATAAATGTCTGAACACAATAACTAAGAAAATGCCATGAAGGCTATGTTAACCAGTTCAATGAAAATATTTTAAATTGTATATAAAACCAGCACATTGTACCCCATGATTACATTAATGTACACAGCTATGATTTAATTTTAAAAAATGGGGAAAAAAATAAATACAGTTGGCAAAAAAAAAAATAGAATTGAGATGACAGAAAAAAATTAGTGAATTTGAAAATATACTAGAACCTCTGTAAGTTGACAACCCAAGGGTCTATAACAAACTACATATGGAGGTGGTCAACATAAAGAACTAAGACTACTCTACTGATATGTACATGTGGTGCATGTCCAGTCTATGAAAATTAGGTCAACTTAAGGAGGTGGTCAATGTAAGGAGGTGGTCAACTATGGAGGTACTACTGTAGTTTAATAGAATAGCAAGGTTGGATGAAGGTAAAAGCAGAAACTTAGGTCTCAGCCCTGACGAAGCAGAAAACTATATTGTGAATTACATCAGCTGCTGACCTCAGCAAGGGAAGCAGTGAGCAGGAAGTAGATTGCTTCAAAGATCAGAGGGCAGTGAAAGGACACCAAGAAGAACCGAGGGCCCCTGGTCATGACCCCACCACATCACCTAAAGCATATCATATTCCCACAATTCTCTGAAGTATCTATATTGATTCTTTGGAGAGAAAGTGAAGAAAAGAAGAGATAATTTTAAAGAATAGTCAATGAATGAGACATTCAGAAAGGTCTCTGGGACCTAGCTTTTATGGATTGGATGGATTTAGAATGGGAAGGAAGGAGCCAGGGGCCTGGCTCACACCGTAATCCCAGCACTTGGGAGGCCAGGGTGGGTGGATTGCCTGAGCTCACGAGTCTGAGACCAGCTTGAGCCAGAGCGAGACCTCTTCTCTAAAAATACCTGAGCATTGTGGGGGACACCTGTAGTCCCAGCTACTCGGGAGGCTGAGGCAAGAGACTCTCTTGAGCACAGGAGTTGGAGGTTGCTGTGAGCTGTGATGCCACAGCATGCTATCTAGGGTGACAAAATGAGACTCTGTCTCAAAAAAAAAAGAAAAAAATAGAATGGTAAGAAAAATGAAATGGAAAATGGTGTCAGGTATTAGGACTAAGCAGCCCTGGGTAGTGTAGCACTATTTATTGCAGTGGTGACCAAGGCACATGAATGTCATCATCAAAGGAGCAGAGTGAAGTGGGAATCAATATTTATATCCCAGTCTTGTGAAATCTGAGATGCCTCCTAGATGTCAATGTATAGACAATTGTCAATTGGACAGTTGGATATAACGTTGTAGCTCAGGGGCAAGGTCTAGAAATGTGATATAAATCTGAGTTATCACCACCTAAATCAGTGTTTTTCAACTTTTTTTTTTTATCTCATGCACACTTGAATCTATAGTTAAATGTCCACAGCACAGTTACATTATGTTGATCCATAAAGGTATAATATATAAATATATATACATACATATATATATATACTTACTGTGCTTTGACCTTCTTTCAAAATAATTTAATTAATGATCTTTAAATATTTTCACAGCACACCTAAGATTCTCTCGTGGCATACCAGTTGGAAATCACTGCCCGAGTGGTGTTTAAAGTCCCGGAAGAGAATGTAATGGGAGGCCTGAGAGTTGACAGGAAGAAGGGCAGAGTCCTGTGGACAATGTTTAGAGGCTTTGCAAAGGTGAAGAAACTAGCAAAGGGGTCTGTATTATGGTATATCTAATATTAGCATCCCTGTCCCAGGAAAGGACTTAACATGTTTGAGGTATTTATCCCAATCTGCTGGCAATCCATAGACTTGGATGAGAAAAAATTTCATACACTTGAGAAAGATGAAAATGTTTGTGATTTAGGTGACATTTTTGGCATTTAAGAAAGGAGGAATGAGAAAAGCACTCTCAGACAAACTATGAGAATCACATATTCACATTCTGTTCATTTCCTCCAGAACTTGATGAATCTGGGACAAAAGCCTCCAAACTGAACAGCTGGAATGTGATATCCATCACGCACACTGTGGAAGCTAGGGCTCCCATCGCGTTTCATCCCATGTATTAATAAGTCTTAGGGATGGAAAAGGAGAAAATTGAGTTAGGAGAGTGTTGTGTACTTCTGTGTGGGATTATGAATCCTTAATGTTATTGTCTGTACTGATGTTTGTTGGACTAGGAAGAGGCAGCTGGCTCTCCGTGGTTTTCACGCGAAGATATCCACCTCACCAGGCTATCACAGTGAGAAAAATTTTAAATGCATAAATGAAGATGGATCATTTTCCCAGTCCCATTGCTTCTCTTTGTGGTGCTTTTTGCCCCAAGATTACACGAATGGATGGTTTTATGGCCACTGAACGTAGCACAGCTGTAGATACAATTTATAATACAAGAAGAAATTGTTCAGAAATGAGGGGGATTATGGAAACATTATCTGTGTAATGCTGTCAAGTTCAAAAGCTCCATGTGTCACCCAACCCCACATTGCACAGACTGGTCATATAAGTTAGAAATAACCTAGAGCTACTTTTAAATTATAGGCATCACTCCTTAGAATATTGTTGGCATTGTGCCTTTCTTTTTTTCCTTCCTTTGTTTTCTTTTTTCTGTTTCTATTGTTTTTAATTTAGTTTGTGCCAAATACAAAAGAAAAAAAAAAGTTTTCTTTTATCCTTTGTCATTTTCTGCAGATCTTTTCCTTGAAACTAGGGCCGTCTTAGCATGCCCTGGTGTGAGGCCAAGCTACCAACATACCAACCCATTGCACCAGCGTTATCAAAGACGCAGTTTTCCTTGGAATCCACTAATTTTCAAAACGATGAAGTTTTACAGTCATTCATAAGGGAGCCCCAGGAGTAAGAAACAATATTGAAATTAAGCTTAGTGTGTGAAAACGTTATGTGCTTTCCTTCCAACCCCTCAGCCTTTATGTCTCTGCTCTTTGAGTGATAACACTGCCATAAAACCCCACGGCTACACTGGAGTGTGTCACTTGGCTTATACCCAGGGGTGTGAGGCCCTTGTAAATCTTGGCTCTTCCACTGTAGGAGCTGATTAAAGCGTGCTGGCTTGCTCTGGTGCTTCGTTCCTTCCTGTGCTTCCACTGTCACTGCCAAATACCAGCAGTCACTGACAGGACTCCCTGGTCTGCCTCTGCCAAGTGAAATGTTTTGAAATTAAAAATCTGAAGAAATGGTGCAGTGAGTGCTTGATCAGGTGGTTTCTCCTTAGGAAACTGCTTAATGGGGGAAAATCAGCACAACCTCCCAGTGGCCACGCCAGCACAGAACTTGCATTTAAAGAAACAGGATTTCTTTCTTAAATAAGACAAATAAGGTCTAGTGCCTCGAAGTGAGAACCTTTATTTCTTGAGATGTCATAATATATTTATTTTTGAACAGTATTTATTATATTTCTGATTCTAAGTGTAATACATGCTCGTTCTAGGAAAAGTTGCAGAGCATACAAAAAGTATACAGGAGGAAATAAAATGATCCGTAATCCCATCAGAATTTAGGCCACACGATGTATATGTTCCAGTATATTTGGAGCATTTTCCAAGATTGTTAATGAATCTTTGAAACTGTGTTAATATTTACGTAATAGTCCATTGCATGGAAGTATCAACACTGATATATTTTTTAGTAAATATTAAAGCACTTTTCCTCTTAATTTTATATCATTATGAATTATAAACAATGAACAGTTTTGTACATATAGCTTAGTCTACATATAGAGCCGTATTAATCACCAAGCCAAAGGCTATAAAAATTTAAAAGAACTGATATCAAACCGAGCTCTAGAAATGTAATCACTTAACATGATTGGCAGCATTGTAGGGCTGTATACATCTTAAATTATTTTGCCAGCACTGAGTATCATTTAAAAAAAGAAGACTTTGCTAATTTGAAAACGGATTTCATTACCTTAATCTGTATTTCTTTGATTGCTCATGTATCTAAAGTTTTCCCCACATATGTTGCCTATTTGCAATTACTCTGTGAATTATTCACTTATAACATTTGCTTTTTTCTATTGTAATGTTAGTGATTTTTTTTTTAATTTGCTAGAGCTCATTATACATTACAGCTATACTATCTTTCCTTTTGCTATATTTTTTGTTACTAACATGTTTCCAGTTTATCACTGGCCTTTTAACAACTATGATTTTTTTAAAATGAGCTTTAATTCTTAGTGACTTACATTTATCTTTCTGAGTTCTTTTACTGCTTTTATGTTTTTTTTTCAGTTTTTCACCACCTGCAAAATTTATTGGATAGTTTAAGACCATTGCTGTTTTTTAAATGGTTTTGCTTTCAATATTTAAAACTGGTGTATCTGGAAATTTTTAATCCCTTCTCTGTTACTTCTCCAACAGTTATGTTTCTCTTAAACATTAAAAATATGTATATTTAAATACTAAGATCTATTTGGGGGTGGAGTATTTTATTACATCCATTATCAATTCTTGTAGACTATAATATTTTAATTATTTCTTGTTAATTCTCATGCCTGATCACACAATCCTATCTAGCCAAATTATTCTGCTGTTTGAAACTTATTACATTCAATTCTATATCTTTTAGATAAATTTTAGCATCATCTTGCCAATGTTAGGGAAAAAATCATCAGGGTTTTGACCGGGTTTTCTTTGAAACAATAGGCAGTCTTCACTTGGCAAAGTTAAATGGAACTTACACTACAGGTCTGTGCGAAGCAAAGGCACTGTTTTCAATACATAGAAGTGTTAGGTAACAGAGGACTGTGCGAAGAATAAACTGCTTATGAAAATTAGGTTGTGAATATATATTACCAATAATCTGCTAGTCCAGAAGCAACATTAATCCCCCAAATATTTATAACCTGAATTCTATATTCCATACATATTAATTGATTGATATTTTCTAAGTCTCTCAAGGAAATATTACCATGTTCCTTACATAGGTTGGTCACATTCTAAGATATATCCCAGTTATGTTATTTTAAATTTTTATTAAATGAAACCTTTTCCCCATTAGATCTGTTAACTACTTGTGCTTTTAAATAGGAAAATTATTGATTTTATAGATAGATTTCTTTTGTATGATTTTTTTTTTTAATTATTTTTTATTGAGTCATAGCTGTGTACAATAATTCAGTCATGGAGTACAGTGTGCCGGCTTCACATACAATCAGAGATATTTTTATCAACCTGATTGATACAATATTCATGATATTTTCTCATTTACTATGTGAAAACAATTTTGATCTGTATTTAGAAGTTTTCTCCTGACCCTTCACATATGGGAAGGGGGATATTTAACATGTCAGTCTTCAGAATATTAAAGTGACAAGGTAAGTTGCATCCGAATAAATTTTCTATTACCATCTCCCTTTGTTCAGACTCTTTTCCCTATTCCTAATAGTATTTCTAATCTACTTACAATTAATAATTGAATATTGGCTTTAAACTTATAAAATCATTATTACTAGTAATACAAGCACATCAAGATATGACTCTTCCCTTAAGTATCCACATGCACTGTTCACTTCACCATAGTAAGGATTTTTTTTTTTAATTGGTACCATATCGCAAGGTTAAGTGCCCGGCACTAAGAGTAATAATATTTACATTTTTTACTAGAAGAGAGAGAGAGACAGAGAGAAGAGAGAAAAGAGACTTTTCTATTTTGAAGATAGAGTTTGATACATCTCTTAGTTCAATGAATCAAGTTTTGTGAACAAATGATGTTTATTCTTTTACGGTACTAGCCCCCAATAAAATTTTGAAAGATGATTTACTATATTGCACATTTTTAAGTTGACAAGTAAAATTTATAATCTGAAATATAGTTTCCATTTTTTATTGTCTATACTGAGATTCTAAACTTAAACTGTTAAGTCACTCACTTAAACTTACTCAACTAAATTTAAATATCAAGTTACTTAATATCCATTACCTCATAGAGAAAAATATATGAATGCTCTGCTTCATTAGATGGAAACTTACATCATTCCATTTCTTCTTGAAATCATATTATCATTACAATTGGGGAGAGGAAATATATATACTTGTACCATTTGACCCAACAGTTTTCCTTGTAGGTACACATCCAAAAGAAAAGAAAAACTTGGGCATGAATGTTCATAGAAGAATTGCTCATAATTGCCAAAAAGGAAAAAGAATCCAAAATTTTATCCTAATAAATAGGTAAACTAACTTTTTTGATGTAGGTGTTTATTGTTATAAGCTTTCCCTTTAGTATTGTGTTTTCTGTATCTCTGGTTCTGGTATGCGTGTTTTCATTTTCATTTTGTGTCACAAAAATTTTAAATTTTCTTATTAACTTTTTTAGTCAATGATCATTCAGGAACACATCATTTAATTCCATATATATGCAAGGTTTCCAATGTTTTTCTTATTATTTATTTCTAGTTTTATTCCATTGTAGTAAGAAAAGATAATTGATACTATTTCAATTATTTTGAATTTTTGAGGTTTCTTTTGTGTCTTGACATATGGTCTATCCTTGAGAGTCCTTTATTTGTTGACAGGAACAATATGTCTGCACTGTTGGATGAAATATTATGTATCTGTTTATTAGGTACATTAGTATATATTGCAGATTAAGTCTAATATTTGTTAATTTCTTTCCTTTCCTTTCCTTTCCTTTCCTTTCCCTTTCCTTTTGTTCCCCTCTCCTCTCCTCCCCCTTCCCTCCCCTCTTGCTCCTTTTCTGTTTCTCTTCCCTTTTTTCACAGGGCCTTACTCCATTGCTCTGACTGAAGAATAATCATAGCGCACTACAATCTAAAATTCTTGGACTCACGAAATCAGCAATATTCTCTCTGCCTCAGCTCCTCAAGTAGCTGGTACTACAGGAGGAAGGCACCACACCTAGCTTATGAATTTCTGTGTAGATGACCTTCCCAGTGCTAAAAGTGGGGTGCTAAAGTCTCCAAGTATTTCTGAATTTACATCTATCTCTCTTATCTCTAATAGTATTTACTTAATATATCTGGGTGCTCCAGTGTTGGGTATAAATGTATTTACAATTGTTCTTGCTTGCTGAATTGACCCCTTTTTCATTATATAATACTTTTCGTTGTCTCATTTTACAGTTTTTGTCTTCAAATATATTTTATATAAGTATATCCACTCCTCTCTCTTTTGGGTTCCCTTTTGGTTGATACATCTTTTCTTTCATTTCTTCATTTCAGTCTATGTGTGTCTTTATAGGTGAAATGATTTTCTTATAGGCAGAATATAGTTGAGTTTTTGTTGGTATTGTTATTCATTCAGCCACTGTGTGCCTTTATATTGAATAATTTAGTCTATTTAAGTTCAGTGTCATTACTGATAGGTAAGGACTTACTACTGTATTTTGTTATATATTTTCTAGTCCTATCCTTTCCTTCTCCTTCCCTTCCTTCCTTTCTTATATTCCTTTGTGTGAAAATGATTTTCTCTGGTAATATGTTTACATTTATTGTTTTTATTTTTTGCATATCTATGGTAGGATTTCACTCCATTGTTACTATGCGACTGACAAATAATATTTTATAGTATTTTAAAACTGACAGCCATGTAGCTCTGTTTACTAAGAAAACAAAGCCAGGGGAAAGCTAATAGACTCTAAACTTTAACTTCATCCCCCTGCTTTTGACTTTTTGTTATCTCTATATCTTTATGTATTGCCTCTATATCTGAAAAATAGATGTAGTTATTATTTTGGATTAGTTTCTCTTTATGTCTTCCTCCAAAAGAGAAAAGTGGTTTTCATGCTGCAACTTTTCTTTTTCTTTTAATTTTTATTTTTTATTAAAACATTAGTGCAATCACAGGGTACAATGTGCTGGCTTCATATACAATCTGAAATATTTTCATCCAACTGTTCGACATAACCTTCACGGGATTTTCTCGTTTATTGTATGAAAACATTTGCATTCTGCATTTAGTAGGTTTAACCTCTACCCTTCTAAGATACACCACAAGTGTGATCCCAATAGTGTTAGAGTATTCCTTATTTTTTTCCTGTCACTAATTTATTCCACTAAGTTTTATAATTTCAGGTGATTTATTTATTTCAGATTGAAGAACTTCTTTTAGCATCACTTGTAAGACAGGCCTTGTGTTGACACAATTTCTCATCTTTTAATTGTCTGAGAAAGTATTTCTTCTTCAAGTATAAGGAAAAATTTTGCTAGATATAATATTCTAGGTTAAGCTTTTTTTCTCTTAGCGCTTTGAAGAAATCAGCCCACTTTTTCCTAGCCTGTAAAGTTTCCACTGAAAAATCATATTGGATCTACTTTATGTGTAATTAGTTTATTTTCTCTTGATACTTTTAGGATCCTTTCTTTGTTCTTGACATTTGATAATTTGATTATTATAGTCCTTGAGGTAATCTTATTTGGGTTGACTCTGTTTCATGTTATTTGTCCTTCTCATACTTTATTTCTCTGGTTTTAGATAGTTCTCTATTTTTGTTTCTTTGAATGAACCTATCCCAATCTTTCTCCTCCCATCCTCTTTAAGGCCAATAACACTCAGATTTGTTCTTTTGAGGCTATTTTCTAGATCTTGTAGGCATTCTTAATTTTTTTTCTTTTCTCTTTGGACAATATGTTTTCATATATTCTGTGATGAACTCACTAATTTCTTCTTCTGTTCAATCACTTTTGCTTTGGGGTGACACTGATGCACTGATGCATTTGGCAGTTTGACACTTGAACTTTTCAGGTCCAGGATTTCTGCTTTTTTTTTTTTTTTAATAACTTCACACACTTTGTTAAATATCTCTGATAGAATTCTGAATTTTTTCCCTGTGTTATCTTGACTTTCATGGCACTTCCTTAAGACAACTATTTTGAATCCTTTTCTTGAGTGTTTACATATCTTGGTGTTTCCATGATTGTCACTGATGCCTTCGTCTATTTGGTGAGGTCATGATTTCTTGGACGTTCTTAATGCTTGTAGATCCATCAGTGTCTAGATATTGAAAAGTTACTTATTCCAGACTTTGCATACTGCATTTGTTTTTACTTATTGTTCTGGAGTTGGCTTTCAGAGGATTCAAGGGGTATTTAGCATTGTAACCTAAACATGCTTACTGAAACCATTTCAGTACCACAATGTTTCCTTAGCTCAGGAATGCTGCAACTCTTGAAGACTCCTAGATACACAATCTTGGTGAACTTGAGAAGGATTAGGGAGAATTTCTTGGGTTATCAAGGCAAAATCATTCTCTGTATTGGGCTGCCTAGAGTTAGAGGAGGGGTGACATGGGAATTCCCCTGGCAGCTTGCACCATACTGGTTGACAACTAAAGCCTAAAACAAGCTTGGTAGCGGGGCTTGCCAAGGTCTGTGGCTACTACTGACTGGCTGATTCTGATTTCTATTTAAGGCCAAAGCCCCTTTTATTCAGTCTGTAGTGAATCCTGTCAGGACTGGATTTTTCCCAATAGAACAGTAGATTTCTTTCTGGCCCAGAATAGGTTAGAAATGCTGTACAGGAGCAAAGGCTTGTAAGTGGGGGCAAAAGTTATAATATCTGAATGCAGGTGACATTTTGATGAAATGATTTATGTTCATTTGGGTAGATACCTAGTAGTGGAATTTTTTGTCTTTTTTAAATAAGTCATTCTAATTAAGGTAAGATGCTGTCTCATTGTGGTTTTTATTTACACTTGCTTGATGATTAGTGATGTTGAACGTCTTTTCATGTATCTGTTGGCCATTTGTATGCCTTCTTTGATTTTACCCACTTTTTAACTTTTTTAAATTGTTGAATTGAATTCCTTGTATATTCTGGATATTAGAGCCTTGTCAGATTAATAGTAATAGTTTGTATGTATTTTCTCCCATTCTACCTGTTGTCTCTTCATTCTTTTGTTTCTTTTGGTGTGGAGAAACTTTTGTTTTAGTGCAGTTTGTTCTATTTGCCTATTTTTGTTTTAGTTTTCTATGCTTTTGATGTCTTAGGCATAAAATCCTTGTTAAGATCAATATCCTAGAGTATTTTCCCTGTGTTTTCTTCTAATACCTTTACAGATTTCAGTTTTATGTTTACGTTTTTAATTCATCTTGAGCTGAGTTTTGTGCATGATGATAGATTGATAAGAGGGCAGTTTCATGTATGGTACATAGATTCAATTTTCCCAGGACCATTTTTTGAAGACAGTGTTCTTTCCCCAGTATATATTTTTGGTGTCTTTGTCAAAAGTCTGTTCATAAATATGTGAACTTATTTGTGCATTCTTTATACTGCTCCTTTGGTCTATGTGTTTCTGTTTATACTGATACACTGTTGTTTTGATTATTATAGTCTTGGGTTATATTTGATGGTCAAGGAGTGTGATGATTCTAGCTTTGTTCTTTTTATTCAGGATTTCTTTGGCTATTCTCACTCTTTTTTGGTTCCATATATATTTTAGGATTGCATTTTCTATTTCTATGAGAAATGAAATTGGTATTTTGAAAGCTATTGCATTGACAGTTGAGTACATTAGTGCAATCAAGGGGTACAATGTGCTGGTTTCATATAGAATCTGAAACATTTTCATCAAACTGTTTGACACAGCCATCATGTCAGTTTCTTAGTTATTGTAGGAAGACATTTGTATTCTGCATTTAGTAAGTTTTGTCTGAACCCATCTAGAGATGCACCATAGGTGTGACCTATTGTATCTGTGAATAAGATTGCAACACCTGCTTTATTCTGATTTCCATTTGCCTGGAATATAGATGACCATCCCTTCACCTTGAGTCTATATTTGTCTTTTAAGGTATGATGAGATTCTTGCATGCAGCAGATATCTGGCCTGAGTTTTTGTTTCCAGTCAGCCAACCTATTCCTCTTTAGAGGACAATTTAAACCATTCACATTTATAGAAAATAATGATAAATCTTTAGAAAGTCCAGTGGACATTTTAAGTCCTTTCATCATGGTGGAAGATGAAATTTGATAAACAGTTTCTGAGTGTGCTTACTTTTGTGGTGGAGGTTTGTGCTGGTCATTGTGGAGGATAGATCTGAGAATGTCCTGGAGAGCTGGTTTAGTTATAGCAAATTTCTTCAACAAGTGGATGTCATTAAAGTATTTAATTTCTCCATCATAAATGAAACTCAGTATAGCTGGATACAGGATCCTGGGTTGAACGTTATTTTTGTTTAGGAGATTAAAAGTTGATGACCGTCCTCTTCTAGCTTGAAAGGTTTCAGCAGAGAGATCCGCAGTTGTTCTAATATTCTTCCCCTTGTAGGTTATGGTTTTCTTACCCTGGCTGCTTTCAGAATTTTCTCCTTCATATTAACTTTAGTAAAATTGAGTATGATGTGTTTGGGGAGTGTCTTATTTGCATTAAGTCTTGCTGGAGTTCTGAAACTGTCTGCTATCTGAATTTCAGGATCTTTTGGCATGTCTGGAAAGTTATCTTTCATAATCTCATGGAGACTCTGTGCCTTGTGAAGCCACTTCGTCACTTTTGGGGATCCCTATAAGGCAAATATTCGTTTTCTTCAAATTATACCAGAGCTCTCTGAGAGAGTGATCTGTTTTTGCCCTCCATTTCTCTTCCTCTTTGGACGTTCAAGAACATTTGAAAGCTTTGTCTTCAATGTCAGAAGTCCTTCCTTCTGTTTGCTCCATTCTGTTACTGAGGGATTCTACTGTATTTCTAAGATCTTGCAGAGGGCTGCAACTTCTTGTCTCAATGTGTCAAAATCTTTGGTCATTTTGTCTTTGAATTCATTGAATTCTTGAGGCATCTTTTGG
>CAUYRH010063625.1:0-26655 GCA_963574655.1 Perodicticus potto | reverse complement strand
CATTATAAATTTTCTCTTTTTAATGTTATTTTTTAACTTTTTTTTAGAAAAACATTTTACGGCCACTGGGCGCTGGTAATCAATGAAAACCCCCCCCCCCCCCCCCCCCCCGCTTGTCTTTATCTCTCAGCTCTTAAACTTTTCCTTTACCCTGAATCCTGATATCAAGAGGATTCTCTCCTAGCCCTGACTTCTGGACAGCTCACACAGCATTCTCATATTTTACATAATTATTGGAGGAGAACTTCTAAGAAATATGTGGTTTTGTGTAGTTTTTTGTTCTTTTAGATTTAAAAGCTAACTTTTCTACCTGCAATGAAAACAAAGTGAAAAAGTCTGAAGGAGAGATCAAAAAAGACAAAAGGAACAGTGACGGATGGTTTTCCTATCACTCACCCCAATCTTCGACTCCTTTCCCTAAGAAATAATTCATTGACTTTGTACGAAAAAGGAAAACAAAAGCCCCCAAACCCAAACAAAACAAAAAAAGCAAAAGCAAAACTTTCTCTGAGAAATAAACTAGTGTCTTTCTTACTGATAACTTTTCCCAAACTTTTAAGACAGTTTCTCCTTTTTCCTTCATGCAAGCTGAACTTGGCAAGTTGCCAAAACTTCTTCCAACTAAAGCAAAGGGCAGCTTTTTCAGAATTATCAGCCTGGTTTCTAGGTGTTGGGACTCTGTGGGCTGACAGAATGCCTTGAGGCGCAGGGGAAAAAGCAGCATGAACCTGATTGATCACCATGGCTCAGGGAGCCAGGTACTATCTGTCTGCAAGTATTTATTCAAATTGCCCTAATTCCTCTCAGCTTCATTTGACAAGTTTGGAAATATTCTGCTCGGTTGAGGTCAAATGTCTTTGGAAGTTCCTAGGCCTGTCTATATCCTGGGAAAAGAGATCTGGAGAAGTATGTAGAAGCTGATATGAAGACAGTTGTGTGCAGGGTTGTTTCAGTACGTGACCGAGTCTCAGGATAAAGGCAACTGAAGCAATGTGTTGTTATTTTACATCAGGGATATGCCAGAAAGATCCAGAAATTTCCACCAGAAAATGTGCCAAAAAGCCACCACACTTTTTTTGCTTAATCATATATTTCAAAATAAGATGTTATTAGGGAAAGCTGGATGACAGCACATCAAAGGACCGATTGAATCTTTAAGAACTATAACTTTGAGTGTGGCTCGATCTATTTACAACAGTGGCGGAGCTCGACCTAGACTCAGGCTACTTGGAATCCTAGCTCTGCTACTTTTAGAAGGGCAGTTTTAGTGAGACATTGGTTTCATTTTGTAAAATTTCTTATTTTATAAAAGTAAAGGGCATAGTTAAGGTGAAAATATACTAGAATCCCTTTCTGGCATCTACATTAACTAAGATTTGATGACTTCTTGGCCACAAAGGCCCAGAAAGAATAGGACAGAGAGAAGTAATTTTAGACATGGAACTGGTCTGGAAGGGTGTAGAACATGCTATCATGGAAGGGGTGATTCTAGGTGGGAAGGCCAGGATGTGGTCTTCTGCTGACTACAGGGAAGCTGGAGGTCAGTGGCATAGCCAAAATCACAGCCGAGTGCCCACAGTGTAATAGGAGTCTTTCGGGGAGATTTCATCTCCTGTTAAATTTTGCCTACACTGGCGCTGTTTAGCATACTTAGGTAAGCAGCAGGGGAAGCAGTACTGGTGGATCAGAAAAAGCATTCTGTGGATGGTGGTGGACAGGAAAGACGAGCACGTTTTAGCTGGTCAATTTCATGCAGAAGGTATCCATATTCACAGCCCTATTAAGGAAAGAGATCTGAGACTTGCCTCCACATTTTATCACGGGGCACACGGACCTTATTCTTTGAGGTTCAGTGGTCTTGCTGCAAGAGTGACTTGTGCATGAACGACGACAGAAACAATAGTAAAGCTACTGAATGAGGACCAAGGAGTCAGCAACCTTTCTGTCTCTTTAGAGGGTTTTGGAGGGTTGGTCTGGTTGATTTTGTCAAGTCTGTCTGCTGGGCTCTTAAACCCAGGTTCGGGAGTTCAAGGCACCTGTCCCATTCGCCTTGCCCTGGGTCTGTTACTGACAAGTTCTGACAACAGTCCAAGACTGTTCAGAACCTCAACACTATGTTGAGAGTATAGGCAAAATATTTCTATGAATACATAATTGAAGAATAGAATGGAGAAACAAGAATGAGTCCTTCTATTCCCCAAACCAGAGGAAGCTCAGGTCCAGAAATATGCCCAAGATTACTTGAAAAAGTGTTTGGTAGGAGTAGAAACTTTTCATGAGGCTGAGTCCATGCAGTACGCTATTGTCATTAAAAAAGAAACAAAAGTCTCTGCCAGATGCCTCAGGGTTTAGCCCGCTGAGCAATGACCATATTGCTAATATAGAATTTTACGTAAACAGTGGCAGGAAGGCACTTATTTTGCCAGTTTAATGCAGCACCAGATTTCAGGAAAATAACTTTGTTTTAGAGGGGCAGTGATAGCTATTTATGCACAACAAATTCTTAGGCCCCGAAATATAGCTCTGTACTTCCTGACTGTCTTTCTGTGCTAACCATGACTCACAGAATAAGAATCCTTTAATTATTCTGAAAATGGCTGGCTAACTTATTTTTTCTTCTATCCTTCAATTTCTACCACTCATCAGCATCCCTTCTCTAGGCTTGAAACTGTTCCTTCCTATGGGGGTCTCCTGTTCCACGCAGCCTTTGGAGGTATAGTCACAGGGTATGATGCCTCTGCCCTGTATGATGTGGTTGTTCATCCCTGCATGGAAGGGAGAGCCCTCATTCCCATTCCTCAGCTCCAGGGAAAATGAAACAGGTCAAGTCTGAACTTGGCTGTGGCTGTTTTATAGGCTAATCTTTTCTTTCTTTTTCCCCCCTTTATATAAAGTCCATCATGGTTCATTTTTAATTTTCAATTTTTCTTTTCTCAATCAGGGTCCATTTTGAGAGACTTCCCTTTTAACCAAGAAAGTATAGTTCTCTTGCAAATCAGACTTCTCATCAACAGAAAGGGCCAGACCCTTCCTTTTTTCTCCCTTCTCAAGTGCCTCATTTTCCCAGCATAAACCAGCTGCCTTCATACAGAGAACCCGATTAGTATTCAGGAGACATTCATTCACTTATTCAATACAAAGGAGTCTGCCTTAAGTAAGATGACTGCTGCAGTTTGAACGATGGTGTCCCTTCCAAGATTCATGTTGATCTTCAATGCAACAGTATTAAAAGATATGGCCTTCAGGAGGTGACTGAGGCATGAGGGCTCTGCTCTCATGAGTGGGATTAAGTTCCCACATAAAACGGCTGGCGAAGGGAGTTCAACCCTTTCCGTTCCTTTGTCCCTCTCGCCTTATGAGGACACAGCATTCCTCACCTCTGGAGGATGTAGCAGCAAGTGTCACCTTGGTAGCAAAGAACAGCTCCCTCCAGTCAATTGAACCTGCTGGTGCCTTGATCTTGGACTTCCCAGCTTTCAGAGATGTGAGAAATAAGTGTCTGTTCTTAGTAAATTACCCACTCTGTAGCATTCTGCTATAGCAGCATGAATGTAGTAAGACAGTCTTTACCTCAGGCTGTCCTGGTTTTTGAACTAAAAGTCCTTCATCCCAAGAAACCCCCCAGTTTGGGGCAGACTCAAACAGTTGGTCCTTCTAACCCTAAACCAAGCACCATCTAAGAACTGAGTATATAACTCACCACCAGCTTCTCCATGTACCCAGGGACCTTCTGTGGTTCCACGTTCTTTTCTCATGGAGAAAAGCACAGTATTGGTGGAAAGGGTGTTTCACTGGAATCTGATCTGAGTTTTGGCCACTAAATAAGCAGGGGCTGAAGGGCAGATCACAGAGCTTCAGGTCCCTCCTCTGAAGAGTACAGATGTTGGGTTTGATGTTATTTGACTCTTTTGTGATCCAGAGTCTAAAATTCTATTTACAAGGCTGGGCTCAGTGGCTCACACCTATAATCCTAGCACTCTGGGAGGCCGAGGCAGGTGCATCTCTTGAGCTCAGGAGTTCGAGACCAGCCTGAGCAAGAGTGAGATGCCATTTCTACTAAAAATGGAAAACTGAGGCAAGAGGATTGCTTGAATCCAAGAGTTTGAAGTTGCTGTGAGCTATGACGCCATGGCACTCTACTAAGGACAACAAAGTAAGATTCTGTCTCAAAATAAAATAAAATACTATTTACAAAACGATGTGGTCAACCAAGTCACACTAGTTAGCATTCCTAGGTAAAAGGCTGTTTGTGATTAGGTTTTGATGATGCTTTAGTGATGATGCTATATTTACAAGATCCTCATTCTGAGCCAGACATGTCCATTGTCTAACTTTTTCCTCGCCACCTTAGATGTAGATGTTTTCTTTACTTTCATCTATAGATGAGGAACTTGGGTCTAAAAAAATTACATAATTTGCACCAAATCACACAGAAAGCTGTGGATCAAAGATTAGAACTTAGGAAGCCTGACTTCCAAAGTCAAACTTGAACTATTGCTTTCATTGCCTAGAGATAAGACAGCAGTTGAAATGAACAGGCTAATTGTTTCCCCCTCAGAACACTGGAAAAAGGAAACAGCAGCTTTTTGGAATGAGATCTTTGCATCCTGAGCTGCTAAAGGTCATGGTCCTAAAAAAGAGAACACGGTATTTGAGAAATTAGAGACCTTAGAACAACCTGAAAGGTAGTAGGACAAGATTAAGAATTAGAGCATCCCCCGATCCCCCACTCCTCTATTCCCTTTTGGATAACTTGAGGATATTATTCCCATTTCCTACAGGACCAGTAAATACTTTAGGTCCTTTTAGCAAGGTTTAGAGGGTCACTGCTCACTGTTCCCCCTGCCTCTTACTGTTGTCCTGTATGACAATTCCTTTTAGATTAGTTTTCCTAAATGTGTGTGTGTGTATAAAGGGTGTACGGAGATTTCTACTGGGCATGTTTCTTCTCTTTCTTTAGACAGGATAATTTGAAATACAAACAAAATAAGGCTGTGGGGTCTCATTTGCAGCAGCTGCTGGAGTTTCATTTAATTTTCACTTAATTCTACTGCTGATTGCTTCATTCAGCATACATTTTGCTTGTCCCCTTTCCCTTCCTCTCTGACTCCTAATAACTGTTTTTCACCCTTTTTTTATCTCACAGCACATTTGAACCTATAGTTAAACTTCCGCAGTACACTTAATTTATGTGGATCAAAAAAGAAAAAAAGAGTAAAAGAAAAGAATATACTTACTGTGCTTTGAAATTCTTTTGAAAATAAAGTAATTAATGATCTTTAAAAAGTTTTGCTGCACACCTCAGATCATCTCGTGGCACACAGGTTGAAAGTCACTGCCTTATAAAAACAATGCTATTTAATGGTAGAGGGGAGGGGAGAAGTTAAATGCTGTTAGTCTTTAAAACCAATAGCATTTATATCACCAATTGCCTATGTGAAAGTATGCAAAAATATATTCATAATCTGAGAAGGTGATTGCTTTGGTTTGAGCGGAAAAGGGAATTAATAGTTCCTGAGAACTCACCATAGTTTGCTCTAAATTCTCTGGAGAGTAGTGAAATGCCAACGCCAGGGGCAGGATACAGAAACAAGGGCCAAAAGCTGTGGCCAATTGAGCTGCCAACCACCAGCATGATTATTCTCAAACCCAGGTCTGACACACTTTCTCTTCCGTTGCAAATCCTGAGACAAATCTCCTGCCTGCTGAGTCAAGGTGAAGTTCCTGGCCCTGACATTTAGAACATACCACAATCTGGCTCCATCTTTCTTCTGCTCAGCTCCCTCTTACCACTGCATGCCAATGCTTTAATCATAGCTCCCCCATCATTCTTTTTATATCTTTGCAACTTCTTCATAAATAATTCTCTTTTCTTTTAATGCCTTCTTCACCCATTGTAATCCTGCCACCTGGTGAATTCTGCTCATTCTTTAAGTGGAAGTTTGGTGCTTGCCTTTGCTGTGAAGCCTGTCTGAACTCCCCCTGATAAAGTTAGGTTCTCCCTCTCTTTTGACCCTGTACTATTTTACATACTTTTAGCAGAGCATTTATCACAGTGTATTGCAATTTTATTGGCATGGCTGTCTTCTTCATTAGGCTGTGTCCTATTCATCCTTATTATGTCCTCTTTGAATTTCAGGATCTGCCACCACCCTGTCACATAGGAAGCACTTAATAGATACTTATTGAATGACTGCATTATGGCTGTGATGATACGTCAGTTAATATTCATTGTGTGTTTACTACGTGCAAAGCACCACACAGGTGCTGTGTGTGCGTGAATATTGGGATGGAGGAAGACAGACAGAGAGGGGGGAGATGTGATATGGGCCACAGTCCTCAAGAAATGTAAAAGTCTGTGCAAGACAAAAAATTACAAAGCAAAGCAGAACGACCTAAATTAAATTAGGCATAGATACAGGTACAGTCAGCCCTCTGTATCTCTGGGTTCCAGGCCCTTGGATTCAACCAACTGCAGATCCAAAATATTTGAGGAAAAAAGTGGCTAGTTGCTTACTGTACTGAATACACACAGACTTCTTTCCCTGTCATTCTCTGCCTACACAATACAGTAGAACAACCATTTACATAGTATTTGCATTGTTAGCTATTATAACGATATGCATAGGTTATATGTAAATACTATGGCATTTTATATAAGATACTTGAGCATTTGCAGATTTTGGTATCCACAAGGGGCCCTGGGTGGGACCAATCTTCCACAGATAGGGACAGACTTCCGTACATGGTTATGAGAGGTAGGGGGAGGGGGAGACTCATTTGTACTGGAGTTGGGCTGGGAAGGTGGCATCCCAGAATAGGTGGCATATGTAAGGATCTTGACAGATACAGAAATAGTAGAGGGGAGAGGGAATTTGGGCTGAGGAACAGTATGCACAAAGGCATGAAGATAAAGGCATAGTAATTTTTCCAGAGCAAAAAAAGAGCCTGAGAGTCTGGTCTCACTATAACTAGAGAGAATGCATATTCTAAAAAATCTTAAATAAATCCCATTAATATCAATAAATATATTTTCTCTAGTTACCCGTATTTGCATCCTTTAAGCAGGAGTGGTGATTAATCCTCTCCACATTGCTCAAGGATGTATGAAACAGAGTGCTCCCAAGTTCTTAGCAGCAGAAAATGCTTGTCACAAATGAACTATTTACACCTTACTTTGTGAACATCATTTCTGTTTGTACCATGCAGCAGATAGGATAACAGTAGAGGGTAGCTAGATTCGTAACAGAGACACAAAGTGTTCATAAGCGGAAGCTACTTCCTATTGCAACCAAGTTTTAGAGGGATAGGCTACAGTATTAGGCCTTTAACATACAGTCAGGAAGCACCAAGCTGGTTCCATAATTTACATAAAGAAACAATCCCAAAATGTATTTGTCCTAATTAGCATGCCTTTATGAAAATAAAAAAAAGTTAATTTTATAAATGACCCAGCCAAAAACTGTACTTGATCAGTTTCTAATTTCAGGATAGGAGGCTTTGAATTTATTCAAATTTATGTTGAAAAGTTTTAAACTTTAGGTCATGGATCCACGTTATCAACAATATTCACGAAGTCCCCAGTGGTGGCTTGTATATTAGGAAGTTTTAAACTTTAGGTCATGGATCCACGTTATCAACAATATTCACGAAGTTCCCAGTGGTGGCTTGTATATTAGGAAGCTTATCAGAGCCTATGATGTAGGCCCCGTTGCCACATTTGGGTGTGATCACTTCAGATTCTCGGTATCCATGTCTTTCAGGACTTGCAGGTGTCAGGGTAAAGACAGCCAACCATCAACGACCTCTTGCATTTTCTCCTTTTCAAGTAAACACACCCTCTTGTTCCTTTTTCTTTTCATATCGATTTCCTGATTTTTAAAATTGATATGTAATAGTTGCATTAACATGTTTTGGGGGATGCATGTGATGTTTTGATACATGTATACAATGTATCACGATCAATTCAGCAGGATATCACAGCAAACATTTTTCTTTGTGTTGGAAACATTACAGTTCTTCTATTTTGAGATATACAATATTAATTTCCCTACTGTATTATCAAACACTATAACTTATTCCTTGTATCTAAGTGTATTTTCGTGCCTGCAAGCAAATTTCTCTTCATCTCCTCCTCCCTTGCCTTCCAGGCTCCAGTAACCACCATTCCACCCTCTACCTCCATGAGATCCACTTTTTTTAGCTTCCACATAAGAGGGAGAATATGTTATATATATTCGTCTTTCTGTGCCTGGCTTATTTCCCTTAACATAATAACCCCCGGTTCCATCCATATTGCTGCAAATGACAGGATTTCACTACCTTTTTTTTTGAGACAGAGCCTCAAGCTGTCACCCTGGCTAGAGTGCTGTGGCATCACAGCTCACAGCAACCTCCAATTCCTGGGCTCAAGCGAGTCTCTTTCCTCCGCCTCCCAAGTAGCCGGGACTGCAGGCGCCCGCCACAACACCCGGCCATTTTTTGGTTGCAGCCATCATTGTTTGGCGGGCCTGGGTTGGATTCGAACCCGCCAGGTCAGGTGTACATGGCTGGTGCCTTAGCCTGCTGAGCCGCAGGCGCCGAGCCAGGATTTCACTACTTTTAATGGCAGAATAGTATTGGGTTGTGAATATATACCACATTTTCTTTATCCATTCATCCACTGGTGGGCATACAGATAGATTCCATAGTTTTACTACTGTGAACAGTGCTGCAATAAACATGGTAGTGCAGAGATATTTCCTCAATATACTGATTTCCCTTCTTTTGAATATATACCTAGCAGTGGGATGTCTGGGTCATATGGTAGTTCTCTATTTAGGTTTTTGAGGAATCTCCATACTGTTTTCCGCAGTCTGTAGCACTTACATTCCCACCAACAACGTATGCACATTCTTTCTCTGCATCCTCACTAGCATTTGCTATTATTCTGTGTGTGTGTGTGTTTGTTTTTTGCTGATTACTTTGTTTTCTTCCAATAAGGCAGCCCGGGAGCGGGGGTGGGGCGGTACTGCTCGGAGCAGGACGGGGTGCGATGAGGTGGGCAGGCCTGAGGACCTTCCCTCCGCAGGGTGCACTTCAGGTTCTTGTCTGCTCCTCCAGCCGCAGGTTTAGAGGCAGAAGGCTGGGAGGGGGAGTGGGGGAGGTGGGGGTGGGGCACAGGCAGGGGCTTGGCGGGGGCACACGCTCGCAGAGCTGGAGATAGCAGGCAGGTCCTTCCCTATCACCAGGGGCTCTCCACCGGACCGTACTGGTTCACCACACAGACGTTCTTGTCAATGAGGAACTTGGTGAAGTTCCATTTGATGGCATCCCCGCTCCTGCCCAGGGGCTGCACTTCTACCCATTTGCACAGCGGTCAGCGGCATCGCTGTTGGCACAGATCTTGCTGCACCTAATCGAATTTGACCTTACAGCCGGCGGTGACCCCTGATCTCTGCATTACTCCCTGGCTCCGGCTTTCCGAACTGCCTGCAGGGAAAGGCCAGGATCCGTAAACAGCACTCAGCAACATCGCGCACGCAGGTCGACAAGCTGAGCGTAGTTTCCCCGGGTTTTGCCTCGTTGTGAGGCCACGGTGGGTGGTGACAACGCGCACCAAACTCCGGTACTTGTCCAGGCAAACCTTGTTCCCTAGATGTCCTTGGCTGAGAACTTGAGCTTGGTGAGCGCACAACGCCTGTCAAGGAACCAGCCAGGCCTGGGCGGCCCCAGGGGGTGGGACGGGTTGGCCCCACGGGGTGCCCCCCCTCACGTGGGCACCGGGGTCAGCAGACCTCTCGAACTGCTGAAGCTCATTGGCGGGCTTGTGGAATCCAGAGGCTCCTCCCTCACTGAGCCAACCAATCTTTCCTTCCTCCCTCTCCACCCCTCTCCCTCCCTTTCTTTTCTCCTTCCCTCCCTCCCTTCATCCCTTCCTTCCTTTTGGACTCTAGCCTTCCTAACTGGGGTAAAATTATTTGCATTCCCTGATGATTAATGGTGTTGAGAATTTTTCATATACATGTTGGCCATTTGTATGTCTTCTTTTGAGAATTGTCTATTCAAGTCTTTTGCTCACTTTAAAATCAGATTATTTGGGTATTTTGCTACTGAGTTGTTTGAATTCCTTAAATATTCTGGTTATCTGTTTCTTGTTGGATGGATAGTTTGCAAATAGTTTCTCCCATTCTGTAGGTTGTATCTTCACTTTGTTCATTTTTTTTCCTTGCTGTGCAGTAGCTTTTTATCTTGATGTAATCCCGTTAGTCTATTTTGGCTTTTGTTGTCTGTGTCTGTTACCCCAAAATCTTTGCCTAGACCAATGTCCTGGAGCATTTTTTGTATGTTTTCTTCTAGTAGTTTTATAGTTTCAGGTCTTACATTTAGGTCCTTAAGTCAGATTATCCATTTTGAGTTGGTTATTGTATGTAGTGAAAGACAGGAATCTAGTTTCCTTCTCTGGCATATGGATATCCAGTTTTCCAAGCTCCATTTATTAAAGAGATTGTAATGTATAAGTTCTTGCTGCCTTTGTTGAAAATGAATTGGTTGTGAACATGTGGATTTATTCGTAGGTCCCTGTTCTGTTCCAGTGGTCTATGCGTCACATCCCTTTTTTTTCAGTTTTTCATAACCTGGTTAAGTAAATAGAGCACAAAAAATGATCCCCAGTTAATAGTTGAAGAAATCAAAAGGCAGAAATGATAAATAAATGGCTCACACTCCCAGAACCAGTTGTTACCACAGAAAGAACCAGAACTCACTGCCTTCTGACTTCTTGTCCATTGCAGGTCATGAGTAGATTCACCCCATGTAGAGTGTTGTAGAGAGAGGAACAAGAGTCATATGACTGCCATGGCAATTGGTAGAATAAAGGATGCCAATTCCATGATAGAGAGGAATGACTCAGAGGAAGATTTTAACTCACCTTTCAAGATAGAGGCCCACTAAAATGGATATATCCAGTACTCATGTATATCATTCTCACTAAAATTTGGATTTAAAAATCTCCAGGTCTTTCCTAGGAAACCACATAGCATTGCATTTCCAAGGCAGAAGTCAATAAAAAATCACAACAAACATCTGTAGTATGCTTGATCTGTACCAGGTAACTGTGTTAAGAGCTTTATATCCATCATGTCTTTTAATAACAATCCTGTGACAAAGGTAATGTTATTGTTCTTGTTTCAGATATAAGAAAATTGAAACTTCAGTAAGTTTGTCAAGTTTATTAATTTATTTGTTTATTTTTGAGACAGAGTTTCACTCTGTTGCCCAGGCTTGAGTGCCATAGCCTCTGCCTAGGTCACAGCAATCCCAAATTCCTGGTTTAAGCAATTGTTCTGCCTCAGTCTTCCATATAGCTGGGACTACAGGTGCCTGCCACAATGCCTGGCTAATTTTTCCTGTTTTTGGTAGAGATAGAGTTTTGCTTTTACTCGGGCTGGTCTCTAACTCCTGAGTTCAAGGGATCCTCCCACCACAGCCTCCCAGTGTGCCAGGATTACAGGTGTGAGTCACCGTGCCCAGCAGTTTGTCAAGATCTTGCAACTAATAAACCACAGAGCTGAGAACTGAACCCAAGCAGCCTAACCCCAAGGCCCACATGTTTCTATATTGCTTCAACTCCTGCCTATCAAATATAATGTCTGAGTGAGAGAATGGAAAATGTGCAGGAGTAGGGAGTTTGGACCTGACCTTGAAGACTGACTGAGTACAAGTGTTAGACCATATCTGAGAAGGCAGATCCCAGAGAGAGGGCCCTCAGTAAAAGGAGTCTAGAACCTTCCAAGGCTTTTTTCCCACAACACTGTGTCTCAAATCTGTTGGAAGAAATCAGAGTGTCAAGGACCAAATGTTCTAATATTTTCCCATTTTTGTTTCCTTCTTGTTCAGAAGTTCATTTATGCTTTTTGGTTCATTTTGGGGGGTCATTTTCTAGATCTCAATGTGGTTGCCAGTAGTATCAGGTTTCCATCTTTCTGAATCTATACCATGTATTTTAACTTTTAGAACACTCACTGCTTCTGAGAAGGCAAGGAAAATATTCCCTAAACATGGGATATGTAAAGCCTTCCCTCTCAGTGGAGAGGCCTTTCAGTTTATTCCTATATCCTGCTTCTGTTCTCAAAGCATAGATGAGAAGCAAGGCCAGCTGTCCTCCTGAGAAGCTATCATTTGTTCTCTGCAGACCTGACCCATTCCTGGTGACTCTTAAATGCTGTGCAGCAGCCCTTGGAAATGAAATGCTTTTCTATTGAACCAGAAAATAATCACATCCTTCTATTTACTCTTTAGGGTACAAATTGATCTGACTTGATTTGTCAGAGAGCCAGGACTGAAGGCAAATAGATGCCAGAGAAATCAACCAATCTTTTAAGCCAGCATGTAATCGTTCCTCCTGTCGGCTGGCTAAATGACTTGTATCTGGAGGAGATGCTCAGAGTGAATCAGAATGCTGGAGGTGACAGAAACACAGAGCATTCCAAAATGGGCTCCAACGGACTAAGTGTTTCTTCATGCCCTTCAAGTGTTTGCTTTCATGTTTTTTCCCCTTTCCTTCTTATCCTCTCTCCCAGGGTTAGTGTTATGTGGTGGACACCAAGTAGATGCACGTATGTAACAGCAGGAAAAAAATAGTTTGTCTGGGGAGAGGTAAGTAATAGTATTTGATTCTAGGAATGCTTACTTGTACCTCAATCATAATTTGCTGAGACTGGATAATACAGCACTGGGGGTAAGTCCCTTTTCTGATGAACTGTTCAACATTTTTAAATTAAAAAAAAATTGGAATAGTTTAAACACACAAGAAAACTACAAAAAAGAATATAACTGATACTCATGTACCAACTACCCAGATTTAAGAGTTCCATTTTGCCCTATTACTGTTGGTTCTTTTTCTTCTTTCCTTCCTTCTTCCCTCCCTCTCTCTCCTCCCCCTTTCCCTCCTTTCTTCTCTCCCTCCCTCCTACCATCTCTTTCTTGCTTTGTAATAGAATGCTGCAGTATAGCTGCACAGTTAAATCTCCATCCTTCTAGTGCACAGTTTTATTCCATTCTCTTCCTTTCCCAAAGGAACTGATATTATATTATTTTTCTTATTCACTAAAATTACTATATGTATGTAGAAATAATATGTAGTACTCTTTCGGGTGGATTTTAAATATTAATCTCTGTGTTATATTCTATGTATATCCTTTGTGAAACTTTTTTATATTTGACATTATGTTGGGATTTATCCATGTTGGTACAAATAGATCCAGTTCAATTATTCTAACTGCTGTGCTGTATCACTTTACATGAATAACCCCAACTTTATTTTACTTTACCTTATTATGAACATGCTTTTTTCTACCATACGATGCTGCAATATATTGATATATTCTTGCTGAGGTCTCTTTTGGCTCATGTGTGAGGTTTTTTTTCTACAGGGTATGTACCTACAAATGGAATTGCTGGGTTATAAGGTTGGCTTTTCTTCAACTTTACTAGATGTTGCCAAATTGTTACACTGTGCTCTTAAAAGTAGTTTATATAGCATCCCTCTAAAGCAGTGGTTCTCAACCTTCCTAATGCTGTGACCCTTAATACAGTTCCTCATGTTGTGGTGACCCCCAACCCTAAAATTACTTTTGCTGTTGCTTCATAACTGTAATTTTGCTACTGTTATGAATTGTAATGTAAATATCTGAAATGCAGGATGTATTTAGGCAACCTCTGTGAGAGGGTTGTTCCACCCCCAAAGGGGTCGCGACCCATGAGTTGAGAACCGCTGCTCTAAAGCTTAGACTATAAAGGAATAAGCTGTGGGAAACTAATAGCAATAAGTTGTAATTAAAAAAACTGGTTAACTAAGGCACATGGTGTATATTTTCTTTAACCTGGTCCAGGACATTTGTGGCTGTGTTTCCCTTCTAGAAATAAGACTCTAATGCAATCTGTACCCTACTTGATGTAATGTCTGAAGTAGAATCTCTATACTGTTTTACTGTAAATAGATAAAGTAGTAGCTGGATAAGAGGTCCTAAGTTATCCCTCTGAGCTCCAGACTTTCATTCCATAACTTTATCTTCACACTTGGTAGCATCTATGCTCAGGATGGGAAATTTATTTTGCACATATAAAATCCAAAGAAGACCAGCTCTTCAAAAAGGAGAAATGTTCACATTCCGGGGATGACATATCTGTGCAGGCCACGGAAGCTTCTGATCTGCAGGAGCAGAAACTGAAGATGTCTTTGCCCCCCTGTGTCACCAGCCTGTGTGTACGCATCTGGACACACATCGATGTTCTGGTTTACAGTAGTTCTGAGCTCTGTCTGCTCATGCTGAACTTCCACTACCTTCCCCTCAGAGGCACCCCCAATTCTTTCAGTGGGGTCCCGAAGGTGTTGACATCTTCCATGTGCTCGGGAACAAGTCTGGTCGTGTGGTGCTCTGGCTTTTCTGGCAGGGGAACTGACCGAGTCAGGTCCTCAGTGAGAAGGGGACTGCACTGAGCGTGTCCGTACTCTCCTTCTTAGGAGGCCAGAGGAGTTGTGTGCATGGCAGAGTGAGAGCAGGGTGAGAAGGGGAGAGAGAGCCTCTCTCCAGCTCGACCTCCTGGATGGCTGCCTGTGCCCAGACTTGCTTAAGGGCTTCCTTTCCACACTCTTTGAATCTCTTTGAGACTCAGTCCTTTGCCATGGCTTGGAATTAGGGTGGGAAAAACACTACTCCACCCTTGACATTGCCTCCTGCTTTCCCAGTTCTCCTCCTGGGCACCCTGTCAGCACTCTCCGACTTGTCCCCAGGCATGGCGCTCCATGGCAGCTGGGAGAGGGGCTCTAACCCTAGAGCCTTCAGACGTATCTGAGTCCCTGCTGCGGTCCAGGCAAGACTGCCTGCTGGCAAGAGTCGCTTAAGACATAAGGACGCCCTTTTAGGGGCATTTACTGTTTTCCTCACATGGCAGATCAGCAACAAAAGCACGCGAGAAACCAGCCTTGTTTTGAATGAAAAACAGAGCTGTGCGTGTACACAAGGAAGGCATGAGAGCCTCGGCGCCTGTAGCTCAGCGTTTGGGCGCCGGCCACATACGCTGGAGCTGCTGGGTTCGAGCCTGCTCAGGCCTCACAAGCAACAATGACAACTACACTCAAAAACATAGCTGGGAGTTTTGGCGGGCACCTGTAGTCCCAGCTACTTAGGAGGCTGTGGCAAGAGAATCACTTAAGCCCAAGACTTTGAGGTTGCTGTGAGCTGTGGCACAGCACAGTAGAGTGCTGTGGCATCACAGCTCTCTACTCAGGGCAACATAATGAGACTCTGTCTCAAAAAAATAAAAAAGAAAATCATGAGTTGGGATGAACCAAACCTCTGAACATTTCTTGCTTGAAAAACAAGATGGTGTTTGAAGAGCCCTCAGATGTCATCTAGCTCTGTGGTTCCTAGTCCCACTGGCTGTGGACTGGCACTGATCTGTGGTCTCTTAGGAGTGGGGTTGCACAGCAGGAGTTGAGGGGAGGGCCAGGGGGGCAGGGAAGGCAGGAGCTTCATCTGTGTTGACAGCCACCCCTTGCTCACGTCACCACCTGAGCTCTGCCTCCTGACAGATCAGGGGTGGCCTAACACTCTCATATAAACTGTGCATGTGAGGGATCTAGGCTACATGGCTCCTTATGAGAATCTAATCCCCTGACCCCCTTTCTCCATCTGTGGAAAAATTGTCTTCCATGAAACTGGGCCTTGGTGCCGAAAAGGCTGGGGACTGCTGATGTAGCTCAGCATACCATCTATTCTGGGTACTTACTGTTGTATACAAACCACTCTGAAATGTACTAACTTTAAAACAGTGATGTATTATTTCTCACAGTTCTGTAGATTGGCTCAGTGGGTCCTCTGCTGTTTTCACCTGGACTCACTTACGTGGCTGTCTTGAACTGGTTATGGTCTGACTCATGGGTCTGGAAGATGGCACCGTCAGCTGGGGGGCCTTGGTTCTCTTCTACGTGTCCCCTCGTCCTCTCATAAGCTGGACTAGTTTCCTTACATGGTGGCCTCAGGACAGCATTTAAAGAGAAAGGAAGCTGCAAGGTCTCTCTCTTTTTTATATCTTTTGTTTTTTTTGTCCATTGAGGCATTTTATTTTTAAGTGAGTATTACATCCCTAGAAAAAGAATGCCAGGATTTTGCCTCCTATATATTCTTGTCTTGCTTCTTGGTAGTCTATGATACCGGCTGAAGTTGTCAGCACAATGAAACCAAAGTGGCGGAATGGGAGCAGAGTATTCTGCCATTTTTCTAGATCTTTGAGTTGCACATCAAGTTTGGGGCTGATCACTCCATTCTCATTTAACCTGCCTGTGAGGTTCACAGCAATTTTCCCAGCTCTGTGGTAATCGATGATTTCAAATTCACTGATGTAACCATGCTTTATTATCACAGTTAGAAACCAGATGATGATTTGGAGTGTGGCGTTATCAGAACCTGGCATTTGCCTCTCTTTTTGGCATTGTTGACGCTCTTAAGAGCATTAGTCAGAGCATTCTGTATATGGTTATGGCAGCATGGAAAGATGGCGGAAAGAGGATGATGGGTGGTGCGAGCTCATGGAGATGTAAGGTCTCTTGAGAGTTAGGCTCTGAAACTCATACCACAGCCCTTTGTCACGTTCAAGTGGCCAAAACAGGTCACAAGGTTGGTATAGACTCAAGGTGGAAAAATAGACTCCAACCCTTGATAGGAGTTGTTGCAAAGAACTGTGGCCATTTAGTCCCTACAATAGCCTCTCTGATGTTTATTCTACTTGAGTAAGGCTAGAGAAGGAGTCTTTTTTACTTCCTAAAACAATTCGTTTCATATAGACCACCTGCATGCAGCCTTCTCCCTTTAGATAAACATACTTTTGGTTCAAAATAAACATCAAGGTCTTGCATATCCTTATCCAGAACTGGGGACGTGAAACTTCTAATGGGATAAATAAGAAATTAGAACATGTGGATAGAATAACTTATTTTGTATAAGTTATATTTGTACTATGTATGCCTTTTGTGAAAGGCAATCTCATTTTGAAGGGCTAAGCTGGGAAGTGTGGGGCTGAGGGAAAACCAAATGAATGAGATGGTTGCATCTCTGTCTGGACTTTAAGAGAGAAGGATAAAGGGTTTCTATGAAGTTTCCTTGCTATTCAGTTTAGTTCCCTAAAGCAGGAACTAAAGTGGGATCAGGGCTATATATCTCAGGAAATTAATACATACTGTCTTAAGTAGCTAGATGGCACCCAGATCCACTGAGGCCAGACAGTGCCGATATGTTTTTGGTCTAGTGCTTTGTTACTCACAGTGCCATTTTTTGGGCCACCAGGAGAATCTTGTGCCCACTGCATTTTGATAAGATTGCTTAGTAATTAAATGTTCATTAAAATTCAACAAACACTGGCCTTGAGAGCCTTCTTGATACTGTTAAATCATATTCTAGTGGGAGACCTTACATAAAGTCAGCCGTAATTCCAAAAAAGAACTATGTCTGAACAGAGGGGACCAGCCTTGCTGTCTGCAGGGACCTGCTGTCCATGCCCCTTTTTCCCAAGCAGGGTTTCATAGCTCTATTTTTTAAAAATAGTTTATTCGGATATAATTCACGTACCATATAATTTGCCATGGAAATGTACAATTTGATGGTTCTTAGTATATTCACAGGTGTGTTTAACCACCACCAGAGTCAATTTTAGAACTTTTCATTCCCTCAAGAAGAAGCACCATCTCCTTTAGCTCTCCCACTCTCATGCTCCCTTTGCTGACCACCCAGTTTTAAGTAATTATTCATCTACTTTCTGTTTTTATAGATTTCCTATTTAGGACTTTGATATGAATGAAATAATACAGTATGTGATTCTTAACCATTTGTCAATAATAGACACCCACTGAAACTAATGGAAGTCATGAATCTATTCCCTAGAACATACATACACAAATGTATTTATCCAGAATTTCATAAAATTTCATGAATCCTGAATTCTTGTCTAGGTAGCTGAGATTAAGAATGCATCCTCTGGGGGCAGTGCCTGTTGCTCAGTGAGTAGGGCGCCAGCCCCATATACTGAGGGTGGCGGGTTCAAACCTGGCCTCGGCCAAATTGCAACAAAAGAAATAGCCGGGCGTTGTGGTGGGTGCCTGTAGTTCTAGCTCCTTGAGAAGCTTAGGCAAGAGAATCACCTAAGCCCAGGAGTTGGAGGTTGCTGTGAGCTGTGTGATGCCATGGCACTCTACCAAGGGTGATAAAGTGAGACTCTGTCTCTACAAAAAACAACAACAAAAAAGAATGCATACTCTGTGGCCAATCACAATGGACAGTTGTAAGCAGATCCTGATCTGGTTGAGCAACATTGGCAGAGGGGATGCGACCAGACAGGGATAAGTCACACAAGGTCATTACCACCCCAAGGTGGAAAGTGACGGAAGCAAGAAGCTAAGGACAGGTACCAAGTGTTTACAGAGCTAAAGAAACTTTGTTTATAACACATAGTTTGCCAAGGAGGGAGCAATGGTGAACAGATGTGTCATTTGCAATTATTCCTAAAGATGTTAATTATGTAAATGGAATCTCTGATTAGGGTTCTAAAAAAAGAACCCTATATATCATGGAGTGTTGGATGTGTACAATCAAGCATGCTTGCTGCCTGCTCCTCCAGTTCATCACTGTTGGTGCCAGACTTATCACCTGGGGCTGGAAGGGGGTGTTCTGTGGGGTACTTCCCAAATGCAAACAAAATATTAAAGCTGGAAGTCATTTCTGAGATCAGAGTGCAGCTCTGCCCTTGTTCAGAGGACAGAAGTCCAAAGTGATTATGCAACTTGCCACCAGCAGAGCAAAGGTAAGAGCCCATATCTTTTATATCATTGATTCCCTCTCCTGTGCCTTATTGCATCTAAGAGGATATAAGTCAACTATCAATTTTCTAGTCAGGGTCTACCTTAAATCTGTGGAGTGAAGGCCAAGGGAATGATGTGAACAAAATACTGCATATCTTTCTAACTCACTCAGCAGGTGCATGTCAGGGTGGGGGGCAGGCAAGAGGAAGCCTGTCACTAGAATAGCAAGAGGGTTGTATTCGAGGCTATGCCAATAGATAGCAGCTAGTCACCCATGGCAATTCAAATTAAAATTAATTAAAATTAAATAAAATTTAAAAATTAGTTCCTCAGTTGCAGTAGTGACATTTCAAATGCTTGGTAGCTTCTTGTGGCTAGTGGGCACCATATTGGATATTTTAGTTACTATAGAGTCCTATTTCACCGACATTCCCAGAGTCTAGAGCCAAATTTTCTGCTTTTGAATTCCAGTTCTACCACTTGTAGTAAATGATAGAACTCAGTTTCATCATCTTAAAAAGGTATCTGCCTCAGTGGTTTGTTGTAGAAACATGGATATAAATGAGATAATGTGTATCAAACACTCAGCAAAAGAACCTTACATTTCTTAAGCATTAAGTAAAAGTCCTTATCATCATTAAGATCCCAGCACCCTGCTTAAGACTGTGTAGTCTCATCTCATTGGGATGATGCAATTGTTCCCTGGAAGACTAAGGATTTACTTCCCTGGGGCACTGGGACTCTAAGAAGCCTAAGTCTTTGTTGTGTTATGGTGGAAGTAAGTTGGGATTGTGGAGGTGGAGGTGGGGAGAGGTTGGGGCGGAGGGAAGATGATCAGAGTCCTGGACAACAAGGAGAAGAAAAAGTGGTGTGAGTTGTGAGAAGCGATGGAGAGCTGTGGAGATCCTCCCTTCTCACAAATTTATCAAGGGCTGGCCTAACAAACACCATGTGGGGTGAAGACATCAGGCTGCCATCTGTGCAGCCCTTGGGAACTCCTCACCTCCTTACGTCCATGGTCCTGAGTGCCTACCCACTTGTCCACAGAGGGAGGCAAGGGAAAGGAGAAAAAGGAATCTTACAAGTCTAGATGGTTCGTTGCTGGCAGCTCTGGTCAAAGTTTTGCTGTGGAAGAAGCCGACCTTCCTAATTATAAAAAAAGACTGTGCTTCACACAAGCTGCCAGTCTCAGCTGTGTTTTCCTCCAGAGAGAGGATCCTTTCCAAAGGCTGTGTGTTATTCAGAAAGTCACACTTTGGGGCCTCTCGGTGAGGCTAGGACAATTGTCGCACCTGACTAAAGACTGTGCCAGTCTCTTAGAGACCTAAAAACCCAGGTCCGCAGGCACAAAATGCAGAGGTGTGAGTGAAGGGGAGAGCGGTGGCTGTCATCCAGGTAGTTTGGCCACATGGGCCACCACGCCATAGCATGATTGTGCTGCCAGGGCTCTGGAAGCCTCGTGTTAGATACGGGAAGATACTAAGCAGTAATTCATTTTGCCCTTGGTGGATGTTATAGTAATTTCAGAGCTAGTGAGCCAAGGGACAAAAGGGGCTTAAGGTGGCAGAGAGGACACTACAACAGGGACCTGGAGATGCACCTTATTCCCTGGTGTGCTGTTAATTCGCAGAGTGATTTTGGGTCAGTTATTGCAATTCCTTGGGTCTCCTCACACTCATTGGATAAATATAAACGGACGGATTGAGCCATTTCGAAGTTTTCCTCCATTTCTAGAATTCTGAGATTCTAATTCCAATGTGGGGATGCCACATCTATGCCTCAGAGGAAGATTCTTTCACTATGGTCCCTGGATTTATCAAATAAAGTACAGAATTCCCAGTTTAATCTGGATTTGAGGTAAAAGGTGAGTCCTTTTTTTAGGGTAAGTAAATATTAGGGATGAAATGAAATATTAGGGTATACTTCTCTTACAAGATGATTTGTTGTTTTTCTGAAATCCGGATTTAACTAGCCTTCTGTGTTTTCTCTGGCAATGCCTGCCTCCCACCAAACATGTCTGCCCCACATGGAGTTGCTGGGAGGGCATTTCTGCCCTTCTGTATCCTCTAACTGGCAGGTCCTCATGGGAGGGAGCTGATTAATCTGATTGGTCCGAACCTGCAACACAGCTCTGCCATGTTTGTCTGGTAGGGATAACTGTGTCTACAACAAAGTGCTTGTCATCCCCTGTGATTTTCACAGCTGGACACAGGAGCTGTGGGCCCCTCCCCTCCCTGTGTCCTGGGAGAGGCCCCAGGGCAGGGCTGCTGATAGGGAAAGGTAGGGAATGCTCTTTTCGTCCCCTGGCCTGCAGATCTCATTCATCGTGATGGCTGAATGGACAGACTTGCAGCTAGCTCTGCGTACTCTTGCCTTGAAAGTGTGCCTAAGTGTTTATGTTCCCATGTATAGATTTGGGATGGGAAATGGATACCTGTTTGTCCTAAAGTTTGGTCTTTTTTATCCAGTTTAGCTTTTATTAGTGAACTTTGAATTTGGGGCATTATGGGAAACTTGCTGACCTAGCAATAGGCTAAATTCTGGTTCCCCCTGGGCCAGTGGATTCCTGCTTTCTCCTGTTTAACCTAGGTCTAAGACTCCCAAGCCTCTTATACCATTGTTGTCTCTACAAATGGGACGTATTTTCCCATGTAGATCCAGTCTCATTGATTGCAAAAAAGAAAAAAAAAGTGGATGGCACATGAAGTCATCAGAAAGAGTGAAGTAGGAGGAAAGAAAAATACAGGTCATCCTGGGACATGTCTGACTTATTTACAGAAATGATTTGGGGTCTTTATAAATGACTGCTGGCTGTATGAAAGAAGATGGGGAGGGCTCTAGACTTACTATCCAGCCCTGCCTTTTCCAGCTACAGATTTCAGAAAGTACATAATTATCAGAAGACACCTCTGAAGATCTTTGCCAGTGCATTCTGTCCTCACGGTTGTTGGGATTTTCATAGCTCAGGCCCTTATTTCTTGCCTGGTACCTTTGCCATGCACAACATTGTAACTCCACGCCTCTTGGACTTGGTTTTCCTAAACACAGATCTGATGTGTCCCTACACTGCCTGAAAGCTTACCCTTTCCTACAGAAGCAAGTCCAAACTCTTTAGCATGGCACATGCAGCTTCCCTGGCTGAGATGACATTCCGTGCATTTACACTTTTCTTCTGCTACCACCCTCCCGGCTTCCAGGCCTCTAGGTTCTGCCCAAACTAAACTTTTAGCTATCACCCAAACGTTCTCCTTCGCGACTCCAAAGCTTTGCACATGCTGGTCCTTCTGCATCTAATGTCCTTCCTCTTCTCTGTGTGGTGTATGTTTTCTTTTGAGAATTAACTCAAGTGTCTGCTCTCCAAAGCCCTGTTCATTCTCCCTGGAAGAATTAATGTTCCCCTCCTCTGTGCTCTCAGCTCCACCATACTGCATTGCAATGATTGGCCAGGTAAGTCTTTGATCTAAGAGCTCCCTGAGGGCAAACAGCTTTTTGTCTCATTCATTTGTGTGTGCCCTCTATAATGTCACACACCTCTCTTATTGTTCTGTCACAGGGCTGGCACAGCAGGATCACTTAGTAAGAGACTGTCAAAGACAGCAGAATATGACCCAGAGATCTGATATTTGTTTTAATTATGTGGAGTGTGTGAGTTGTCAGACAAAATAAATCTTCAGGGTGGAAATGATTGAATTGAAATATTAGTGTAGGAACATACTGTGGCTCATAAAAACAAAATAGATACTGTAATTTAAGAGAGGGATATTAAATCTTTATCTCAAGGCACAAATCAGAATAGAGCCGCAGCATGAAACACTTGTACTGGGTCAACATTAGCATTAGTTCTATCATTCAATAATCCTTCCTTCTTGGGGGTACGGGAAAGCCTGTTTTGGTATCAACAACATCTCATCAACATACGCATAATATGGAAGGGATTTTTTTCCCCCTTGTCATGTACAATTCAGTGGATCAGCAAAATATCTCTGTTGGCAAGTACTTTGTGAGTCTGTGAGACTGATTACAGGATAAAGGGTCCTTATTTGGTACTTTGCCTAAATGAAATCTGAAGTGACATTGCATCTAACGTTCTATTTCCTTCAGTACGCACGGCATGAATTTAGCTCTCAAAGTCTAAGCACCTTTAGGAGAAAATCACAAAGCTAGCAGGTCTCTAGTGAAAGAACCCTGATCTTGCAGTCAAGATTTTAGTCCCAACTCTGACTAACCAGCTGTGTGATCCTGAGGACTTCATACAACCTTTGAGGGCCTCAGATTCCCCATCTTTATGTCAGCGGGGTGTACCGTGTGATTTCTGAAGATACTTCTCTGTTCTATCACTTGATAGAATAGAATAGATTCTGTGTGCTCTCTGCAGGGACAGATTTACTGTGAACTTAATGAAGCTTCAGCTTCGGGGCTCTTTGCTTGCATGGTTCCTTCCAACAGCCCCAAGAGGGCCCCCATCAATGTCTTTTGCGTGGTCATATATTTTTATTAAGTTTCAAAAGTAAGATAGCTTAACTGAAATTGGTTAAGAGAGCTGCCTCTTTTGACTCCTCCCTCCCCAACACAAATCCTCAGGTATGGGGCTGACTTAAAGTAAATGCTGGCATTTGGGGGATTAAGCGGGAATTATGCTGATTTTGGAATGGAAATTGAATTGGGGATATGTTGATTTTGGGTTTATTGGTTTATCTTTATGTACTTTCTAGTTACTCTGTATAAGGTTATACTCTTGCTAGCAATCCTAGTATTGGTGTGACTACCGGAAATATTTCTACTGCTCCCTGGACTGGCTCACCCAGTGTTGTGACCTGAAGGTATAGGGCCACACTTAGGATGGTGGGACAAACTTACCCTACAACATTTGGCACAAAAAGCATGTGGACAGTGGAAGAAAAACAAGATTTGTTATGTACAGAGCCAGAAGCTTCTCTGTGGACAATTCCTCCAATCATCAGACATGTAAAATTGTAAATGAATGATTCCGTTCACAGTGATGCCTAAAAAAAATGGCCATGTCCTCTTGTCAGGAATATGCTTGGTAATAAGCATATAATACAATTACAAACACATTTTAAAATTTTGGGTGTGGAAATTGCTCAATATAGAATCCACCAGTATTCCTGTGTTTGTGAGGACAAAAGCTTTTAATTGTACCATGAACAACAAATTTGGGTGTGATGTTTCAGGTTTTATGCATCTAACATGGCTTAGTTGTATTTGAAGCATTTTGTCTTGGTGAATTCTGATGGTTGCAGACGAAATGGCATGCAAGATTGACACAACACATTAGAAAATCCTGAAAAAATGGGGTTCCAGTGACAGAACTGTATTTCTCAGTAAGACAGCCATAGATGTAGTATAAAAGTAATTTGATTATACTATTACATAGCTCAGTGTATTATAGGCACAATTTTAAAACTTATTTGACCCACTCTCGTGGATGCCTTAATTTCAGATTGATTTTGTGTCTATGTTGAGAATGGTTGGTCATACGAAAATTCAAGAGTGAAAGGAAAGATGTACCCTACTGGAACCTGAAGACCTAAACTAAAAGGAGGAAGATGAAGAGAAAGTTCAAAATGTTGAAAACTTTCTTTTATCACAGCTGAAGCTAAAAACTCTGATGGTCAAAATCATAAAGTTAAGAAACAGTATCATGATAGCAAAGAAAATGTAGATGAAACAGTAACAGGATAGCTAAAGAAATTTATGAGAATTGGGACACTGTGGCAAGAAACATACAAGAAAAAGAAAGATGAAAGTAACAGTGTGTCCAAGGTCATGGACTACAGATGGTTAATAAGTGTCCTTGAGTCCAAGGATACTTAAAATTAGCCACTGGACAAGAACCTTGAAATGCCTCGATTCTCATATCTCTTATAGAAAGAAACTGGATACAGCTTATCCCAAATGTGATAAAGCTCTACAAAATTTATATGACATTAAAATGAGTTGGAACTTGGAAAAAAAAGCCTGTCTAAATTATCAATAATAAAAACCAAATATCTAGACAACTGAGTTATCTTTTTCATCCCTGTATAGAAAAATTATATAATTTTTTTTAAAAATACAAAAAGAAAGCTAAAAATTTAGAAACATGTAGAATCGTGTTAGGCAGTTCATTAGTGAACATGTTTTGTCATTTTTCCCTGGGTTTTGTGATATATCTTGTGCTTTTTGGCTTTTAAAAATTTGTATTTTATTAGGATTTGTTACTTCATTGTAAATAAATAGTCAATTTGTACTCAAGTTTTGTTTGTTATTTTGTACTCTCTTTTTGGTAAAAAGGGCTTCCCAAATTATATAAGCTTTAGGTCCCACAAACCTGGACCTGTTGCTGCTCACCAATTGCTGTGTCCCTTTTATAGGAGTGTTTCTTGAACTTTAATGTGCATTTAAATCCTCTAGCGTTCTTGTTAAAATGTGGCTTTTGAGAGTCAGCATTTTTGACAAACCTCTGGGTGATGCTAATATTGCTGGTCTACGGACAACATTTTGAGAATCAAGGATCTGATGATTCTCACCTGGCTGTGCACTGGGATCACTTGTAGTGTTTTAGTAAACACATCGTGTCCAGGCCCCGTTCAGTACTCACTAGATTTGGAATGGGGGCTATGGTTGTTACTATGGTTGTTTTGTTTCTCAACAGGTTGGGAAAGAGGCCCTTTCGCATATTCCTGGTGGAAGTACAAATTGGTGAAGCCATTTTTGAGCTTGATTTGGTAGTATCTTCATGGAAGAAATAAAAAACGAGTCAGTTGGCAAGGCAGTCCAGAAAGGCAAATTATCAATTCCTACGCCAAGGTCACTAAGTAGGGTGTAAGAGGATGGGCTTTGACTGAGACACATATAACTGGCACATGGAACATTCTCTGTGATCCAGTAGTTCTACTTCTAAAAATTTATCTTCTAATGTACATATCAAGATTACATATAAAGTTGTTCAATTTCATATTATTTATAGTAGGGCAACCTACATGTCCATCAATATATTATACAAATTACATTACATTTTTCTAAAGAAATAACAATAGCACTTGTTTTGATTAAATAATTTTTTTTATCAAAAAAGAAATAACAATAGCTAATCTTATTTAAGTAATTTCTATATATCACACATTTCTATATAACACTCATTTATTTGAGTATTAACTCAATTAATTTTTAAAACTATCATATTTCCATTGTACTGATAATGTAATTTGTATGTATCAACATGGGAAGATGTCAAAGGACAGAATAAAGAGAAAGTAGCAGAAATTATGTATAAAACACTATGCATTACCACTATAACACTCTAATAAAAAGTAATACATTTGATTCTAATCCAGAATCCTCAGTCTAACTACTGATTTAGTCTAGAAATAGAATAACCTTCAATTACATTAAATAAATTGTTGTCATGCAATTTAGTTAACTGGCAACACTTTCAGAAGAAGACATGGTAAAAAAGGTTAGGTCGGTTTGGCGTTTTAGAGTATTCTGTTGATCAGTGGTCAAAAGGGTATCGCTTCTGAGACTCTGTAACATTGGGGTTAATGGGAAGAACTGGCCCATGTATATTCCTGAGTCTCATTTCTCTTAGGACACGCCCCAGGGAGAAATACACCAGTGCAGTGTGTCTGGCTTTTTACTTGACCCAACTGCTCTGCTTTATGACATTTTTCAGACATTTTCTTTTTTTTTTTTTAAATACATGTATTTTATTATTCTTCCTTACCGTAGTCGCCCCGCCCCCCGCCGCGGGGGGGGGTGGCGGGGTGGGGTTGACGGGTGGGGGGTCGGGGATCACGCGGGGTGGGGGGGGGGGGGGGGGG
>CAUYRH010063623.1:0-15963 GCA_963574655.1 Perodicticus potto | reverse complement strand
AACTAAAAAAGCCGGGCATTGTGGCAGGCGCCTATAGTCCCAGCTACTTGGGAGGCGGAGGCAGGAGAATCGCTTGAGCCCAGGAGTTGGAGGTTGCTGTGAGCTGTGATGCCACAGCACTCTATCCAGGGTGACAGCTTGAGGCTTTGTCTCAAAAAAATAACAACAACCATGACATGCCAAAAGAAAACCTCATACCCATTAAAAGGTCACTCCCTGTTCTCTGCATCTACCCCTCAGTTCCTTGCCCCATTTGCATTCTGTCTCTGTGGGTCCACCTATTCTGAGGCCCTGCCTCTACTAAAACTATAAAAATTAGTCAGGTACATACCTTAGTCCCAGCTACTCAAGGCTGAAGCAGGAGGATCACTTGAGCCCCGGAGTTTGAGGTTGCTGTGAGCTTTGATGCCATTGCACTCTAGCCCCCAGTGATAGAGAGAGATCTTCTCTCAAAAAAATAAAAACATTTAAAAAAGAAAGAAAGAAAATGTAAAAAAATTCAGGTATGCAAAAGAATGTAAGTTCTAGTCAATATCTTACCACCCAAAGATAACCACTGATGTAAGTTTGTACACAGACTTCTTCTTTTTCTCTTTTCTCTTATTTAATAAAGGCAAGCTCGCGTCTGCAATAAAGTTTATTATCAACTTCTTGGTTTTATATATGGGAAAGAGGAAGAAAAGGAGACATATTTTACAATCTGCGTAAGTTTTCGTTGGTTTTTAAATTCTGACACTGCTTTTAAGCCTTTTGATACTATTTCAGTTGGGAGAGAAGGCTGCCAGGGAAAAGGCAGAACAGTGGAACCTGAGCAAAGATATCAAATCCATTATTAAAGGCTATAAGGTAAGAAGCTGATGAGGAAGGAATTTATCCGTAACCAGACAATGGGACTTTTAATATCTGGAAAGATGTTATCACTACCTGTTCTATGAGGAGGGAGGAGCGAAGCAAAGAACCATGAGAGCGAGCTGAGCGTATTTCTCAAATGACTTGCAATGATGGATCAGTTTTAACATTCTAGTCCATCCTGGATGGATGCTTTCGTGAAATATGAAATCACACATTTGGTGGCTGGGCACAATGGCTCATGCCTGTAATCCCAGCACTCTGGGAGGCTGAAGTAGGAGGATCACTTGAGCTTGGGAGTTCGAGACCAGCCTGAGCTAGGGCGAGACCCAGTCTCTACTGAAAATAGAAAAATTAGCTGGGTGTTCTCCCAGCTACTTGGAAGGCTGAGGCAGGGGATCCCTTGAGCCCGGAGTCTAGGGTTGCTGTGAGCTAGTCTGAGGCCATGGCAACTGTAGCCAAGGGCAACAGAGTGAGACTTTATAAAAAAAAAAAAAAAAATCACACACTAGGGATGTCGTAGAAATTTCAAAATGCTATAAATTACTCTAAATTTTTGTTCCTATTACAGACTGATAGTAAACAGTTTGAAGGCCAGCACAGGCCCATGAATCCTGCACTGGGTGGAAATGTATTGAAATGCTTGCTAGTGACAACGTAGGTATCAACAGGAATAAAGACAGTAGCATGGTTGGTAAATGTTAAAATTTGGTTCTCTGGAGGGGGGAAAAGCTCTGATTTATAGGATTTGACAATTTCTATTGGGTAAATACTTCCACCATGACAGAATTCAGGCTACTAAGGCGAGGCCAATGAAGGCCGAGTGAAGAACAGAGGTACACAAGTTGTCTGCAGCACACTGTTGTATTAAGAAGCCTACAAATGGGTCTTACATTGATGGCATTATCTTAGGAACCAACAGACAATATATTACCTTTAATCCAGCAGAAGAATACTCAAACTCAAACTGAACCCATCCAATGGAAAGCAGAACAAGAATATAAAAAGAAACATCCTTCTTTTGATTGCTGTATTTCCCATATTATGCAACCTGTCCCCCCTAAGGCAGAAGCCCAAACTTAGCTTCCCAGCTTCCTTTGGAGCTTATGTGCAGGCACATGACCTAGGCTCAGCCAATCATATGGTTTCCCTGTAGCCAAAGAGAGCATTATGAGGAAGATTTGTATAAACAGTGGTGACAAAGGTAACCAGATCCTGACAAGTAGCAGCAAAAGCTAATCAGTACCAGTTCAAGTCTCATTAGTGAGAGCTGTAGAGTCTAGTGAATGATGGAGGCATGGAAAAGTAGGATGTGAGGACCAACACCCTGACCCTCCTGGAGAGTCTGTAAGATTCCTAACTGCCTTAATAAATTTTCTTTTCTGATTAAACCATCAACTATAATGTCTTTTGTTTGCAACCAAGAATACTGATTGATACAACACCTGCACCTCATTTTAAAAATAACATTAAGATCAAATCCATATACCGTACAACTCTAATTAAAATACACAATACGATACTTTTTAGGATACTCAAAAAGTTGTACAACCATCATACAATCAAATTTGCATTTTTATCACTCCTCAAAAGAATCTCTTAGCCATTAGCAATCATTCTTCATCTTCCATCAACACCCTGTACCCTACTCCACCCCAAGGAAGCCCTGAGCAACTACTAATCTATTTTCTGTCTCAATATATCTGTCTATTCTAGATATTTCGTATAGATAGAATCATACATTATGTAGTCTTTTGTGACTTTCTTCTTTCACTCAACTTCAAGTTTCATTCATGTTGTAGCATATATCAGTATTTCTTTTCATTGCTGAAAAAATATTCTTTTGTATGAACATATCTTTTTTATTATCCATTCATCGGTTGATGGACATTTGGGTTATTTTCACTGTTATTTGTGCAGTATACAAATTGTTGTGAATGATGTTGTTATAAATGTTTGTGTACAAAACATTTTTGTGGGCACAGGTTTTCAATTATCTTGGGTATACCACCTAGGGATAGAATTGTTAGGTTGTATGATAACTCTATGTTCAATCTTTTAAGCCATGTAGACTGCTTTTGAAAGTGAATGCACCATCTTACGACCCCTCAGTACTAGATGAGGGTTCCAATTTGTCTACTTCCTGCCAATACTTACTGTCTATATTTTAAATTGTAGCCATCCTAGAAGGTGTGAAGTTGTATCTCACAGTGGTTTTGATTTGCATTTTCCTAGTTGCTAATGACATTGAATATCCTTTCATGTGCTTCTTGGCCATTTATTTATCTTCTTTGGAAAAATGTCTACTCATATCCTTTGTCCACTTTATTTTATTTTTGAGACAGAGCCTCACTCTGTCACCCTGGTGGAGTGCAGTGAGTGGTATCATGATAGTTCATTGCAACCTCAAACTCCTGGGCTCAAGCAATTCTCCTGCCTCAGCCTCCTAAGTAGCTAGGACTATGGGTGTACACCACCACGTCCCACTAATTTTCACTATTTTTGGTAAAGACATGATTGGCCCTTGATCAGGCTGGTCTCAAACTCCAGACCTCTACCCTGGCCTCCCAGAGTGCTAGGTTTATAGGCATGAGCCACCACTGGCCCTCTTTGTCCATTTTAAAATTGGCTTATTTGGGTTTTTATTATTAAGTTGTAAAGTTCTTTATATATTCTAGATATAAGTCCCTTATCAGATGCATAATTTGCAATATTCTGTGAATTACTTTTTCCCTTCCTTTATATATTTCATTTTTAATTTATAAAATAGAAAGGGATAAGTCTTGAATTGAGTACTGGCAGAATCATAACGTGATGGTTTGTGAGTATTTAGAAAATATTAAAGTGATCACTTGAAACTAACTTGGGTTCACTGAGAATAAGATCCAATATCATTCCATTTTGTTCTTATACCTTAACTTGCCCTCTGTTGCCATTTTTTCTTATTAAGGATATTATCTCTAGCTATGAATAATATTACTTCCTATCAGGGAGCAGATATCAATTCTATCAGCCAGAATAGTCTAGTAGTAAAGTTGGAATGGACTGTATTTTCTCACGTGGGGAATCTCTAATCACTGCCTAAATATCAAAATTAGGCACTTATACCGACCATCAGTTAAGGATGTTGCAGAGGAAACATCTGAATTGAATTGCATGGCTCCTAAGATCCTTTCCTACCCCAAGATTCTTTTGTTATTTACTCATTTGTCTATCCATTCTTTCATTCCTATGAATGAAGAGTCTTATAGGGATTTGTAAAATTCCGCGGGGAACACAATATAGAGGAGTGAGAAAGTGAAAAAAAAATACAGATTAGAGATATAAAGTGAAGTCAGGCGTTAGGCAAATACAAAAGTGCCTGCCCTACCAGCCTGTGTATTGCTAGGTGTAAAGCCTTTGAGTTTTCCAGAGATCACATTGGAGTTTGAATTGTCCAGAAATCAAGGCCAAGAGAGAGACTTCTTTGCTACACAATTTACAGTGCCCATTAGGCATGATTTTTCTTGATTCTAGGACCAGAAAGAAACATCTCATGATCCCAGCTCCACAAAAGTCCCTCCCTTACATTAAAGTATTTTCTTTTCTTTCATTAAAGAAAAAACATCACCATTGTTTTCATGGAGACAGAGTCTCACTCTATTACCTGGGATGGAGCGCTGTGGTGTCAGCCTAGCTCACAGCACCCTTTGGGCTTTCAGTCACTTTGCTAACCACCTTCACTCTCGTGTTGGGTGGACCTTGGGAATGCTGACAGCTCTGAAGCTGAGAACTATGGCTGCACACACTAAAATGCCTCTCCTCCTTTGAGTCCCACTGCTTGAGTCCTCCTTGAATTAACTCTTCCAATGATGTCTTTTGCATAGTGACTACAACTACCAGTTATTACACCCAGGCACTTTCCCGTCTCAGCCTCTAGCCTTTATGATAATCCCAAACCAAATAGCATTTTCCTATTTTATAGATGGGGAAACAGACCCAGAGATCTCAGAGCTGGTAAGCCACAGAGCCAGGATTCAAAAGTCCAGATCTGCTGGGTTTCTTAGCCTGTCTTCTTTCAGTATAATTCCATTGCTGTTTCTAACTTTTTTCCTGGTGATAGTATTAATTACTTCCTAACTTCTGAAAGCTTTTTCTGAAGATTTCCATGTGGGTTAAGCTAAAAGGTTAATCAGCTCTAACAGAGAGACCCAAAATGCAGCTGCTTAAACAACGGAGGAGTGCTTTTCCCTCTCATGTAAAAGCCCCTAAGTTGCATGGTCCAGACCAGCAGGAAGGCTTTGCCACTCATCATGTGGCTTTTTAGGGTGCTCTAGTTGTCACCGCTGATTGGCTGGTGAGAAGTAGAAGGACAAAGTCAAGGACATGAAAATGTAAAGAAATGAGCAGAAGTCACACACATTGCTTCTGCTCATACCCCGTCTTGTTGGAGGCTCTATTTGTTCATATCCACAAGGGACTCTGGGAAATTTTGGCTCTGGGCTACAAGGGATTCTGGGAAGTTTTGGCTCTGGCTGGGTGGTCATGTCCCCTGCTAACTGTGATGTGTTGGTTTGGGTGAGGGCATGAATGTATTATCTAAAGGAAAAAGGGGCAAAAATAAGCTCTAGGGAATGATTAACAGGCTTCATCATAATCTCCCTAGAAATAGTTTTATATTTTCAGACTCTGGGTTTCATTATGAATTAGCATTTACTGGCCAGTGGACAGACTGCCTTTTTACTTTATATCTGACTGAGAAATACATTGTCATCTCTTTAACTTTTGTAAGTTCTCTTCCTTTTCATTTCTTCTCCCTAAAGCAAAAGGAGCTAGGTGTGGTGACGTGTGCCTGTAGTCCCAACAAGAGTTCCCTGAAATCAAAGCCATTATTCACACAGAAATTTGGAGTTAGAAAAGGCTTTCTGATTCTACAGATGGAGAAACTGGGATTCGAAGCAAGTGACTTGTCCAGGGTCACTGAGTACCTCACAGTAGAGGTGAGACTTGAACTTGGGTATCTTGGTTTTCCTCCCCCACACAAGGATGTAAATCCCCTAGTCCTTTTAAGCCTATCATTTGTCATTTTCCTGGTGGAAGGCAGTGGCAAGAAAATGAACACATCTGGAAAGACCCAGAAGCTCTGAAGTTTCCCTTAGAAATTCATTAAAGATGAAGCGAATGAAAACCTTGACAAATCCTTCCACCCAGATAAAGCAAAGTAATGCTCATTTGAAAACTAGTAGAAGCTCTCCAATAAAAACCCCCTCCTAGTCTTTTCCTAGCTTCTTGTAAATCTGAAGTACCTCTCGGTCTAGCCTCTGTTAATCGATATAAAGCGTTACTGGATGCATCAGAAATTTCCATTCCTGTTAGCACCATGAGACCCAAGATAACACACAGCACTTTTTCTCCTTTTCTTTCTTCTTTCTCAGCTCAGATTCAATTCTGGTTGAGGGGCTGGAGGAATCCCATGAGCTCTAGAATCTGGACAAATTAGCCCCTCAACTGAGCTGCAGGGGGCTTGCCGGCAACAGGTCTGCTCAGCCCCACTTTTCCAAGGTTGTTTTTTCTTCATCAAGCAGGAAGGGAAGGGATGTGGAAGGCTCTAGATTGTGGACAACAGCTATCCAGCTAAAAGCGTGGATGTGAGGGGCCTGGGTGTGTGGATTGCACAGCTGGAGGAGAAGAAAAGGGGACATGATTAAGAGGATAAAGAAAAAGAGGAAGACTTCTAGAATGTGTGTTAGGCAAAGTAAGATTAAAGAGAACATAAGAGGGGGGTGAAAATGAGAAGGACAGAGGATATTAGGATGTGTGGGAGGGAGCAGGGAGGATGAGCAGAGACAGGAGAACGCCTGAGGAGAGGAGTGATTTAAGAGCAAATCCTCAGGTCAGGTGGGCGCACGGCTCAGGCATGGAATCCCTGCTCTTTGGGAGGCTAAGATGGGAAGACTGCTTGAGGCCAGGAGCTCTAGACCAGCCTGGGCAACATAGTGAGACCCCATCTTTACAATATCTAAGAAAAAACTAGCCAGGTGTGGTGGTGTATGCTTATAGTCCCAGCTACTCGTGAGGCTAAAGCCGGAGGATCACTTGAGCCCAAGAGACTGCAGTGAGCAATGAGCTCACCACTGCACTCTAGCCTGAGTGAGACAGGGACACCCCATCTCTAAAAAATAAACAAATTGATTAAAATTTTTAAAAAGAGCAAATCCTCCCACTTACCCTGGGTGGCTGCTGCTGTCCATCATCAGTCATTGGCTCGGCAGTGGTGTATGAACTTCAGATGTACGGAGGTCATGGTCCAACTACGAGGAGGTGTTTTTTTTTGTCTTTTTTTTTTTTTTTGAGACAGTCTCAAGCTATTGCCCTGGGTAGAGTGCCATGGCATCACAGCTCACAGCAACCTCAAATTCTCGGGCTTAAGCAATTCCCTTGCCTCAGCCTCCCAAGTAGCTGGGACTACTGGCACCTGCCACAGTACCCAGCTATTTTTTGTTGCAGTTGTCATTGTTGTTTAGCAAGCCCAGTGTATGTGGCCAGCGCCCTACCCACTAAGCTACAGATGCTGCCCAACCTACAAGGAGTTTATAAGGAGATGGAGAGATTCAGGAGAAAGATCTATGAGCCTCATGATGGGGGTTGGGGGGTACGGAGTGAAAACCAATAACAGCTGCAGGGAGAAAAATGTATTGTATTCATTTGCTGGGGCAGAGGGATTGAGAGGGAAGAGGACTCTGGTCTATTGGAATTAGAGAACTCAGAGTTCGACTAGAGAATCAGTTAAATAAATTCTACTTGTCTTCCACGTAAGGTACCACCAGGAATGACATAGGCGTGTATTGATTGACTTTGAAAGAGATCCACAATTTATTACGAAGTAGGGAAAAAGTAGCTTGTGAAATAGTACATGCAGTATGTGAACTCAAAATGTTAAGCCCCCTAGCCAACAGAATGGACCCCCTCATGGCTAAGACCCCAGAAAATCCTTAAGGATGAGTTGCCAGGCGTGAAGAGAAGGGAGGTCAGAGATGCCTGGTTATGCCCCCTGCCTTTTGGAGTTATTCTTTGTAACAATAAAATACTGAATCATTATGAGGCCTAATGCCACAAGAAACAACACTTGAACCACACCTGTAGGCCATCTATTTGCTTAACAGATCATTTGAGGGTCTGCCGCCTTGTCTCTGATTAACACATATCCTTCATTTGAAACATTTTAAGCCTTTAGGCAAAGATTCATTTCTTTAACCAATTACAAATCAAACAATCTTTAAACCCACTCATAACCTATAAATCTCTTCTCTTTGGGATGTCCCACCTTTTTGGGCCAAACCAACGTACTATTAACACCTTCTACGTACTAATTTATGCTTTTACGTGTAATTACCGTCTCCGAGAATGTATAAAAGCAAACTATTACCTAGCTACCTCAGGTGTCATGAGCCACTGTAGTTGTTTGGGATGGTAGGGTCTTTATTTTCTTTATTCTTTTCTTCATTTTTTTTTCTTTTTGCAGTGAGCATGTTTTTCTTTTATAATTAGGAAAATAGGGGAGAAAGAATGTGTATAAAAGAGAGAAAGAACAAGAGGAAGTAAATGAGATAAAAGTGCCTGTTTATAAATTGTGTCTGAGAGGGTGCAAACGTTCTATTTTGGAAGTCAGGAACTAACCCATGACTATGCTCACTCAGCCAAACAGTGGCCAAGCAGGGGCTATATCCTTGTGGCTCCAGTGTCCTCCTTTACTCCTGCCCTCCCCTGCCCCTGCCATCTGGATGGTCCAGCTGTCCTTGGGAAGGAGCCTCCTCAGCAGTCCAGAGTTGGGCCCAGATGGAATAGGCCTTGTTCCCTCTGGGACAGCGGTTCTCAACCTTCCTAATGCCGTGAACCTTTAATACAGTCCAAAGGGGTCGCGACCCACAGGTTGAGAACCTCTGTGGGAAGGGGGAGGAGGAGGCAGTTGAGAATGAAAAGGGGAGTGGGGAGAGGAGGAAGAAGAGGTGGAGTTTCCAGCTGGGTGTTCCCCCTTGTGTTCCCAGGAAGCGGAGCTGAGTCAGGCCTCTGGGAAAACAAGAACACACATGTTCTCCCTCTCAGATGAACTCAGAAGACAGCTTCATCCTGTTTTAAGAGACACCTAGATTGGAAATTCTCGTGAGGAAATTTAGGGAGCAAGTTCTTGGCTAATGGAGTCATAGCCCCATTCATTCTTAAGTTAAAGTTTGGGTCTAAGGTTTGCTCCCAGTGCTGAGGCCAGCTGCCAAGTGACAGGGGTGGCTCAAAAATGGGCACACCAGCAGGGCTAGAATAAAGGGAGACAAGGACAATACCCTTTTGGCCTAACACAGATTGCAGTAGGTGGGCTTGAACGTGGCTTGTTCTCGTTCAAGTTCATCACTGGCCTAGCTTCTCCAATACAAGTGGGTTTTTATAAACTATGCATATCACACAAAATAAACCCTGCTATTTAAAACATAATTGCTGACAGCTGCTTCTGCTCACAAACAGTGATATAATTTCTCTCTAGAGGAGATTTTTTTTTTTTGTTATTTAGCAAAATTCAATTTAATTAGGTCCTCAAGCAAGCACCCCTCCCTACGTCCCCTCTCCCCCAACCAGGGGGATGGCTGCAAAAGTGACCAGAAAACTCAGAGAACTCAAGTCTCTGATTAAAAAATGAACAGAAACTTCTGGGCTTAGAAAAGAGAAGAGAGTTTTATTTTATTTTTTTAATTATTTATTTATTTTTGTGATTGTTTGGGATTCATTGAGGGAACAAAGAAGTGGGTTACACTGATTGCATTTGTTAGATAAAGTCCTCCTTAGAATTGTGTCCCACTCCCAGAGGTATGCCACACACTGTGACCCCCATCCCCTCCTCCCCTCTACCTCCTTCCTCTACTCCCCCCTCATATTAGCTCATGTACTGCAAGAAGAGAGTTTTGGGGGGGGTTTTGAGACAGAGTTTCACTATGTCACTCTCAGTAGAGTGTTGTGGCGTCACAGCTCACAGCAACCCCCAACTCTTGGGTTTAAGTGATTCTCTTGCGTCAGCCTCCCAAGTAGCTGGGGCTATAGGCACCTGCCACAACACCCAGCTATTTTGTTGTTGTTGTTGCAGTTGTGATTGTTGTTTAGTAGGCCCAGGCTGGGTTGGAACCTGCCAGCCCCGGTGTATGTGGCTGGTGCCCTAACCACTGAACTACAGGTGCCATCAGAGAAGAGAGTTTTAAAAGTCAGTGAAATGGTGGTAGGGGTGGAAGCTCCGGGGAAGCATGGCATGAAAAGCCCCAGGGTCTGAGATGACCTAGGGCTACTAACGCAGTGTTTTAATATTTCTTCATTTTTTTATTGTCATTATGAGTTCTGAGACTCTGTAGCCCCCTCAATTACCCCATTTGTAAAGAGCATTGTTCAAGGGAAAGAGTGACGTTCCCATGGTTTAGAAATTGTGCTCTGGGTCACACTGCCCAGTGAGACCCAGCTGTGCCACTTGGGGGGCTCTTTAGGGCTGAGTAAGTTCCTTGACTTCTGAAAGCTTCGGTCCCTTCACCTGGAAAATGGGGATACCAGTATTTGTGAGATTGAACAAGGTCAGCTGTATAACGCACTTCGTCCACTGCTTGGCTCATAGGAAATGTCAGTGATGGAAATGATGAAGACAAAGTTGAAGGAGGAGATGGTGATGATGGGGACCGAAGTGACAGTGTCACTGCAGCTGTGTTACAGAGCTTTTCTCTGCCAGTATGCAGTGTCAGCTTCAGAAACACAGGAAGGAAGAGCTAGTTGAACAGGACTTGGGTAAAGGAGTGCAGTGGTTCTGGAAGCGTTGTCCCTAGACCTGTTAGAATTGCAGGTTCTGAGCCCGCACAGGTGCGCTGAATCAGCAACTTGGGGCGTGGCAAATAATCAGTTTTCCAACAAACTCCCCAAGTATTTTCGCAGCACACTTAATATTTCAGACCCACCGAATTTGTGAATGTTCTTTTAGTGTCTTGCAAGGCAAGAGACACATTGTCTGTGGGTTAATTTTTTTTCACATTTGTCCAAGTGTGGGGAGTATCATCCTTATAATGTCACTGCGTAGGGTTGCAAGTAAGTCCTATATGGTGGAGTCACACTTTAGTCAGGTGAAAGAAACAGCACTTTAGTTTTCCTAAACTGGTCTCTGGAATCCCCATTCTCCAGGGAAGTCTCATGTACAGTTGACGGTTCACTGCATCAGTTCAAAGTTCAAAGGTTTTTTTTTGTTTTGTTTTGTTTTTTTGAGACAGAGCCTCAAGCTGTCGCCCTGAATAGAGTGCTGTGGCATCACAGCTCACAGCAACCTCCAGTTCCTGGGCTCAAGCGAGTATCCTGCCTCTGCCTCCCAAGTAGCTGGGACTATAGGCGCCCTCCACAACGTCCGGCCATTTTTTGATTGCAGCTGTCATTGTTGTTTGGCGGGCCCAGGCTGGATTCAAACCCGCCAGCTCAGGTGTACGTGGCTGGCGCCTTAGCCTGTTGAGCCACAGGCACCGAAGCCAAAGTTCAAACTCTTGTAGAAGCTGTTTTCCCTCCTCCCTAACCTCCTTCCTAAGATGGCATCTGGTCTCTGGGAGAAATGGAGGTAGCCCAGGGAGAGGTCTCTCTGCACCGGCTCAGTGTCTGCTCCCAGTGAATGCTGCTTACCCGGCTGTGTTCACAGACCTGGCTCTGCTGTGAGGCTCTGGGCCCTGGCAGTTCTCACCTCGTCTCTTGGTGGCTTGTGCTGGCACCTGTTGCTGGAAGCTGGTGGTACCTGTCACAGTTCCTCCCCTCTGCAGCCTTCTCACCTCATTCCTACTGCCTAGAGCCCCTTGGATCCTAGTGATACAGATGGCAGACAAGAGCCCAGATGCTTCAAACCAAGGAGGAGTTAAGAGGGGGAAAGCTTTAAGAAAGAAAGAACAAAACACCAATTTATCCCATAGCCATTCACTGTACTTTCTTTCTTTCCTCCTTTCTTTCTTTTTTTTTTTTCTTCTTTAATGAAAAGCTAAAAGGGAAGACACATGTCTCGGAAATTGAGATTTAATGAAAGCAGGTAACGCTCTAGCAGGCCCTGGTTGCTATGATCACTTAAATATTTAATTCGAAATTCTTCCCGAGAACTCCAAGTCTAGGTTATATGACAAGACACATCAGGAATTAAATTTCTTTTTACTTTAAATAGAACAAAAATTAAAAGTCTCAGGAAATTTGGGTTTAATATAAAACCAGTCCTTTTCTAATTACTGCAGGTCAGTCTTTTTCTCTTCACTGCCTTCTAGAATATAGACTATATTGAAAATTTTCATTTATTTACCACTCCTTATAGGCAGTGAAGACTTAATCTTTCTTTCTTTCTTTTTTTTTCTTTTTTCGAGACAGAGTTTTGCTCTGTGGCCTCAGCTAGAGTACAGTGGTGTCCTCATAGCTCACAGCAACCTCAAACTCTTGGGCTTAAGCCATCCTTCTGCCCCAGTTTCCCAATTGGCTAAAACTACAGGCATGCGCCACCACGCCTCTATTTTCCTTTCAGTACAGACAGGAGGTTTTGCTTTTGTTCAGACTGTTCTTGAACTCCTGACCTCAAGCGATCCTCCTGCCTCAGCCTCCCAAAGTGTTAGGATTGAACCACTGTACCTGGCATGAACCACTGCACTTGTGTTACTTTTATTGATTTTAGACTGCTGAGGCACAGAGTTCAAGCCTTTTATATGCGATGTCTCATTTAATCCCCTCAGCAACTTTGTGAAGTGCATCCGATTATTAGCCCATGCTAAGGGGAACCACAGCTTAGAGAAGTTACTATGTCATAAGGAAACTTGACCCTTATCTAACTGGAAAGACTTGTCCCTTAATCTGCTTCGTACTGCAGTTTTCTCAGAGTGAATGTTCTTCATGAGAAGTGTTCAGCGTGCTTATTCAAACCCTAGCTCCTGGACCTCACACTGACCTCAGAATCAGATTTTGGGAAGGACAGCAAGAATGACAGCTCTGATGCTCATTGGAGTTTGGTATTCACGATCCTGTTGTCACTCTCACTCACGGTAGTCCTGCCCTGACATAGCACCCCCTTCCCAGTGGTGAATCAGCAAATCAGAACCAAACCACAAAACCAGGCCAGAAAGAGACCAGAAAGAGATAATTATTTCTTAGTCACTTTCGCCAGCTCTTGCCGGAAAAGGTAGAGAAATTAATACATTCAACACCACATTCCTGGACAAATTCCCTGCCGTCAACCTTTTTATAAAGACTTAAGGCAGTCAGGCAGGCAGGGGGAATCAAAATGATTGCTCACTGAAATTAACTCTGCATTTAAGTCATAATTACAGAACCCGTTCCTGACCGGAAGCAAAATCCAAGGACATTAAGATTCTGTGAGTGTAGACAGAGTCCCCTCCTCCCTCCATACCCCTCACAAAGGAAGCTGGATGCTGATGCTCTGAACATAGAGAGGGCAGGGCCTCTGTGTACAGCTGGGTAGGTCAAACAGTGCAGTCCCGATGATTGGGGACACCAGGCCCACAGCTTGTGAGGAGAGAACATAGATGTGGGTCAAGGGGCCTGGGGTGTGAGCCAGTGTTAAGTTTATACCTCTCGAGCTATTATGAAATTATAGAATTTATAGCTTAATTTCTCTCGACCTTTAAAATGCCATGATTTTGTGAGATGCATTATACCAGGATTTTATTGATGATCACAGTTAATCAGTTAATGAATACTTCATATGCTCCAGGTTCTATACTAAGTATTATTATTATTATTATTATCATTATTATTATTATTATTATTATTTGGAGACTGGGTCTCACTTTGTCGCCCAGGCAAGAGTGCAATGACACCATCATAGCTCACCACAACCTTGAACTCTGAGGCTCAACCCATCCTCCTGTCTCAGTCTCCCAAGTAGCTGGGACTGCAGGCACAAACCATCATACCTGGCTAATTTTTCCATTTTTTGTAGAGATGGGGGATTCTCATTATTGCTCAGTTAGGTCTCTAACTCCTGGTCTCAAGTGACCCTCCCAAAGTACAGGGATTACAGACTGAGGTACCATTCCTGGCCGCCTATTCTAAGTATTTTAAATCACCTAAACTTCACAATTACCCTTTAAGTTTACCCCCATTTTACAGATGAGTATAGAGGTTGAGTGACTTGGGCAAGGCCACCCCACTGCTGCATTGTAGGGACAGGGTTGGAACACACGCATTCTAGCTCCCTGGCTCAATTCGTAGCCATTACATGCTCCTGGCTCCGTTTCATGGTGCCTGAAGGCTGCAGTTATAAAAACGAGGCATCTGGAATGAACTAGTCCAGGTTACCCAGGACTGGCCAGACCAGTCCGCGGAGGTGTTCACCTCTGGGTTTTCTTCTTTAAAAGGAGTGTAGACAAATTGGAGGCAATTCAGAGGGGGTCTAGTTAGTCAGGAAGGGGCCTGGAAACTTGTCATCAATAAATAAACTCACAGTTAAACTAAACGCCCAACTAAAGTGCTTCATCTATCTTATTTAAGCCTTTATAATGTCCCTGTGGGGCCAGTCCCAACATTATTCCCACTTAACAGAGAAAGAAACTGAGGCACAGGGAGGTTAAATAATCTGTCCACACACAGCTAATAAGTCTAAGCCCTGCAGCGTGGATTTGTCCACTTTAAATGGGTGCTTTGCAGGATTCACCGGGGGACTCTGTTAAAATACAGATGGATTCGTTCTCTGGGGTGGGTCTGAGGGTCTGCACTTGGCCACATTTTGAGTGGCAAGACTTCCATACACCATGCTAACTTGTGGGGTGGACTTGAAGAATGTCACAGCCACCATGAAATATTTAAAGACCCTGTATGTGAAAAGCAAATCAGACTTGACTTACAGAACCCCTAGGGACGGAATGACACAGAATTGTCTTTATTTCCAGCCCTGGCCTTCCCCCTGAGCTCCGGACTAGCCTACTCCGGTGTGTCCCTTGGGCAGCCCAAGCTTCATGTGCCCAAGTGCCCCCACTGCCTTTTGCCCTATTTTGTATCTCATTCCCTGCATCGGGAACTTGGAACCATCCTAGACCACCACGCCCAATCCCCTCAACCTCCAACCAGTCCCGAAGACCTGTCCATTTACTTCTTGTTTCTTGAGCACATTTTCTTTCTTTGTCTCAGTTGTGTTAGTTCAGTCCCTTGGCATTTCCCCCCATGGACTATTCTAGTTTCTCTGATCTGATCTGAGGTCTCCGACCTCCACGCTTGGGCTGCCAGAATGATCTTTCTGAGGCTCACCTCACATCACAACTCTCCCTCTTTCACACTCAGCCATGGCTCTCGCTGTCCTCAGGATGAAACCCAAACTCCCCAGAGGGCCCAGTACCTGCTCCGCTTGGTCTCTGTGGCCCTTTCCAGTCTCATTTCCTTCTGTGTCCTGTCTCACAAGTGAAGCTCAAGTCACACTCAAGTGCTTAGTGTTTCTTCAACGCCATCCTTGGTTTCCTGCCTCCGGGCCTTGGCCAGGCCGGACTTGCCCCCTGGAAAGAACTTTACCTGCCAAGACTTCCTCACCCAAGACTCACACAGAACTTCCTCCTCTAGGGAGCTCTCATGCCCCTGTATCAGGCTGTTCCCAAGTTTCTGTTCATTTTAACCTTTAGCCTTGGCATGTAATATATTCAGCCCTAATATATTAAAATTCCCTGGGAATGTGTCTGTCTTTTTGCTGAGTACATCAACATAGGTACAGAAATAATTATTGAAGTTGCTTGTTTAAAACAAACTAGGGAAAAGATGGAGACTTTACACTGTTTTTATTTATATGGATGAAGTTGAAACACATTCTTCTTAGCAAAGTATCACAAGAACGGAAAAGCAAGTATCCAATGTACTCAGTACTAAAATGAAACCAATAGATAAACAAGTACACACCCACACAGAGAAGAACGCAACTGAATTCCAAGGGGGAGGATGAAAAGGGGAGGAGGGAGAGAGAAGGGACGGGCCTTGGTAAGCTCTAACCTAAGGGGCACAATGTGAAGGTATATGGCACATCCCCTGGGTGAAGGGCTCAACTACAACTTGAACTTTAAGAAATGCAAACAATGTAACCTAATCATTTGTACCCTCATGTTAATTTGAAATTAAAAA
>CAUYRH010063622.1:0-12003 GCA_963574655.1 Perodicticus potto | reverse complement strand
GTGGCATCACAGCTCACAGCAACCTCCAATTCCTGGGCTCAAGCGAGTCTCCTGCCTCCGCCTCCCAAGTAGCTGGGACTACAGGCGCCCGCCACAACGCCCGGCCATTTTTTTGGTTGCAGCCGTCATTGTTGTTTGGCGGCCCCGGGCTGGATTCGAACCCTCCAGCTCAGGTGTACGTGGCTGGTGCCTTAGCCCGCTGAGCCACAGGCGCCGAGCCCTCAATGACTTTCATTTTTTCTTTAGATTCTTTAATTAGGCCTGAAGGTGCACATTCTCTTGTCAGCTCCAGCTGCTCTCCCTCTTGCTATTTTCCAGGCTCTCTTGTGCATGGTGCAGTCTCACAATTCTGGCTTTGAGTTTGCCACTCCAGCTCCCTGACCACTATGAACCGCTCCCACCCATCCCCCTTTCATCTACTTGATGCTTACGAATCATCAGAGCTCAGCCAGAGGTTTCTTCACCAGGAAAGCCTTCCTTGGCTCCCATAGTCTAGCTCAGGTCTCAGTCATGCACCCTGAACTTCTTCAAAGTACTTACTCAAGTTTATAGTTATATGTTGATCGGAGTGGTTATCTGTGCAACACTCCTTCTTCCGTAAGCTACATGAAGGCAGGGATTGTATCTGTTTTGCTCACCAGTGGATTCCCAGCAACTACTTGCCGCAGGCATTCAACAAAATAGAGGCATAAATAAAATTCTGTCAATCAGCAAGTTCTTTCTGGGTTACTTACCTGTGTCACTATCCCATTTATTTCCACCACCAGGTCCATACCCAGGATTCTGTCAACATGGTTAAATTTTCCCAGCTTTTAATTTTGAAGTCTGATAAAACAGTTTCGGTTTCCATTTCTCTAGTGGGCACGTTGATTTCAATAGAGAGTTATTTTTAACCAGAGAAACATCGGTTTTGGTGACTTTGCAAAACTTTCAAATCAAGAGGTTACCATAGTTTTGGTGTAAACACACTGATACTTGAGAACAAGCCATTCAGATCCTTGATTTGAGACTTGGGCAGGTGATGAAGTCAAAATAATGCATACAGAACTCAACATTGTGAATATTTTCTTTTGCTTAATATAGATTTTCTTGGTAGTAAATTTTCATCTGTTTTGCATTTGAAAGTAAAAGACAGCTGCTTTTTTAAAGTCTGCAGGCAAGAAGCCAATAAATAATGGGAACTCTAATTGATACTATAAGTTTTTGTTTGAAGGCCAAATTTAGGCTTCCAATAATAGAAACTGGCATGAGGTTGTACCAATTTATTATTTTCATTTTTTAATATGGTTGACCTGTCTATTTTTCTGTCTTTAGGCTTACACAAACATCAGCTATTTCACTTCTTTAGCCTCAAAGTCATTTCTTATTCAGTCAACTTCCCTGAATGGGGTCATGAGTTCACAGTTGGGTAATGGGAACTTCAAATTCGTTTTTGTTTACAGGGATTACAGTTTGCTTCTGCTAGAGAGATATGAAATGAATGGACACAATACGGGGCAACGCCTTCCTTCCGGACTTTGTGAAAACAAATCTCCCTCCTCTGCAAATGCAGAATATGGCCCACTATTCCTGTTTTAAAAATCACACTTTTAAAACTCCCTAATTAACCTATACGTCAAGGGGAGGCACCAGTGTGTTTACTATGCAGGTTCAGAAGTGGGGACAATCTTTGATGTAGTAGCAAGCAGCTGCAACGTCTCCCCTAAACTCTATATTTCATCATATTATCTGGCCACCTTTCCACTCAGATATCTAATATGTCTCAATCTCAACTTGTTCAAAACTATGGGCAGTGGGTGGTGACCGTAGCTCAGTGGGTAGGGTGCTGGCCACATGTACTGAGGCTGGCAGGTTCGAACCCAGCCCGGGACAGCTACAACAACAAAAAAAAAATAGCTGGGCATTGTGGTGGGTGCCTATAGTCCCAACTAGTTGGGAGGCTAAGGCAAAAGAATGGCTTAAGCCCAAGAGTTTGAGGTTGCTGTGAGTTGTGACACCACGGCACTCTACCCAGGGCGACAGCTTGAGACTCTGTCTCAAAAAACAAACAAACAAAACAACAACAAAAAACTATATATATATATATTTTTTTTGAGACAGAGTCTCACTATGTCGCCCTTGGTAAAGTGCTGTGGCATCATAGCTCACAGCAATCTCAAACTCTTGGGCTTTTTAAAAGTGATTCTCTTGCCTCAGCCTCCCAGTAGCTGGGACTACAGGTGCTGGCCACAATGCTCGGTTATTTTTTTGTTTGTTTGTTTGTTTGCAGCTGTCATTGTTGTTTAGCAGGCAGGGCCTGCCTCGGTGTATGTGACTGGCACCCTACTCACCGAGCTACAGGCGCCGAGCCCAAAACTATATTCTTATTTCTGATTGCTCCCCAATGCCCGTTGCTCCTACAATCTTCACCATTTCAATAAAGGACAACCCCATTCTTCTAGTTGCTCAAGCTGAAAACTGAGCTGTCATCCCTGGCTCTTCAGCTTCGCTCCCAGCCCATATTCAGTTCAATAGCAAATCCTCTCCATTCCACCCTCCCCACGTGTTGTCACAATCCAAGCCACCATAATCTCATGCCTCCGCTACCAACTAATCTTTCTGTTTTCACCCTTTTCATCCTATAAGGCTCTTCTCCCCCAGCAGCCAGAGTGATCCTTTTAAAACATAAATTACATAGATTTCTGTCTCAAAGTACAGCCCAAAGTCTTTACCATGGGCTTACACGGTGTCAGCAGACCTGGCCTCAGGCCCCTCTTGGACCTCATGAGCAACATTGTCCTGTCCGTTCCACTCCAGTCAAACTGGCTTCTGTGATTTCCCTCCCACATGGTGAGCTTGCCCCTACCTCCGAGACTTCCCACGTGCTGTTCTATCTACCTGGGATGCGCTTCCCTTAATATCCTCATGGCACACTCCTTCATTTTCTTCAGGCTTCTGCTTAAATGTTTCCATCTGCTCCTCTGAACAGCACATCAAAAAAGCACATCTCATTCTCTTTTTCACAGCACTCTCTAACACCTTATTTGGGGTGACCACACATCTTGGTTTATACAGGGCAATCCTGGTTTCATCGGTATTGTCCTGATACAATTGTGAATGATTACTCTCAAAGTGTCCTTGTTTAACAAGGTATGTGGTTGTCCTGTCCTTAACCATGTTTATTTTACAGCTTTCATCACCACCTGATACTCCCTCTCTTTTCCCATTAGAATGTTGGTAAGAGTTGATCATTTATTTTATTTTATTCTGTATGCCTATCACTTAGAAGTTCCTAGAACAGGCTCAGCGCCTGTGGCTCAATGGGCTAAGGCGCCAGCCACATACACTTGAGCTGGCGGGTTCGAATCCAGCCCAGGCCTGCCAAACAATGACAGCTGCAACCAAAAAAAAAATGGCCGGGCGTTGTGGTGGGCACCTGTAGTCCCAGTAACTTGGGAGGTGGAGGCAAGAGACTCATTTGAGCCCAGGAATTAGAGGTTGCTGTGAGCTGTGATGCCACAGCACTCTATCCAGGGTGACAGCTTGAGGCTCTATCTCAAAAAAAAAAAAAGACGTTCCTAGAACATAAATGCTTAATAAATGTGTTGAATGAATAAATGAGATCATTGATTACCTGATACATGTCAAAGGCTCTACTGGGAAACAAGGAGGAAAAGACAAATAAAACACACTTCCTGTTCAATGCACAGCCCTTCCCCCCTCCTCCAGATGGATCTTGTGTAGAGACTGAAAAAAATATATATATATTTTAAAGTGGCTTAAGTGATTCTCACATACAGGTCAATTTAAAAACCTATGACCTAGGATCTATCTGCCTAGTGAAGGAATCAGAATGAAAGGCGGGCGAGCATCAGAACAATCTTTAGGATGTTCTAGGATGTTCATTGACTAAGATGTTAAGTCTGCCAAAATCACCATACTCAATTTATACATCAACATGAAAATTTATGTTATGGGCACTGTGGCCTGTCTGAGGCTACAAATGAATTCAATTCCTAAATTCTATTACTGTGCTGGGGAAAAGACTTTACTATCGAATATTGGCTTCATACCCCCTGAACAGCAAAAATAAGGCTCAACACCTGTTGCTCAATGGTTAGGGTGCCGGCCACATACACCGGGGGCTAGCGGGTTTGAACTCAGCCTGGCCTGCTAAACAACAATGGCAACTACAACAAAAAAATAGCTGGGTGTTGTGGTGGGCACCTGTTGTCCCAGCTACTGGGGAGGCTGAGGTAAGAGAATCGCTTAAGCCCAAGAGTTAGAGGTTGCTGTGAGCTGTGACGCTATAGCATTCTACCGAGGGTGACATAGTGAAACTCTGTCTCAAAAAAAAAACAACTATTTATGGCCCAGAATGTTTCATAACAATATGAGAAGCAGGAAAAGGCAAGTTGTTCCATAGAGAACTGGGTCTGGGAGTGGATAAAAATGAGATCTCAGACACAATTTATTTGCTTTAGGGAAGAGCTTTGTAACCAAACCCATGCACATAAACTCTAATTATATCCTTAGGATAAATTCACACAAGTAGAGTTCTGTTAACTCTACGATCTCTGCATATGATTATCAAGATCTATCATTTTACTTGGGAATTGACTTTTTTTCAAAGTACGGGTTTTTATTTTTGAGGCTTTTGTTCTACTAGATTTTAGATGTACTCCAAGTAGAAACAACTGAGTTTCTTTCTTTCTTTCTTTCTTTTTTATTTTGCAGTTTTTTTGGCTAGGGCTGCGTTTGAATCCGCCACCTCCGGCATATGGGGCCGGCGCCCTACTCCTTTGAGCCACAGGCGCCGCCCAAAACAACTGAGTTTCTTAACATTCCAAGCAATACTACTCGTAGATACTTTAAGAAATTTGCTACCAGTAATCCTCTCCTCTGAACAGATAGCCCCCTCTCTACACAATGATCCCTTGGTATTATCAGAGGATTAGTATCAGCAGCCCGCAGGATACCCAAATGTATGACACTTGAGTCCCTTATATAAAATAGTACAGTACTTTTGTATAATCTACACATATCCTCCTATATATTATCTCTAGATTACTTATACTACCTAATGCAATGAGGGTGCTATGTAAATAGTTGTTGTAGCATAACTTCACTTTGTGTTATTTATTATGATTGTATTAATTTTTATTTTTTCTCCCAAATATTTTCCATCTGTAGTTGGTTGAATTCACAGGTTGCTGGAACCCTTTAGACTGAGAGCTGACTGTGCTCTTGGCATGTTGCATGTATACCTCTATTTGGACATTCACCATACTGTGGTGTGTTTATTTTCCTCTTTGGCCACACACCTAAGCCACTTCCCATCCCCAATTGTTTTAAAAGACTATAAGCTCTTAAAGCAGCAGTACCTAAGACATTTCTTCAAAGTGCACAAACTCTTGCCCTGTTTTCTGAGATGCTGATTCAAGAAGCCTATGGTGGGGCTGGGGAATTTGCACAAGGCTTTCCCAGGTGATTCTGGATAGCCAGTTGACATACTTTACCATAAGAAACTGACAGAGAATGGAAACTGTCTTAGTCACCATTGCATAACTAGTGCCAGATAAATACGTATTGAATCAATTGAATGAATAGTCAGCATCACATCTGGGACTTCTCTGCGGGAATCATCTCACATAGAGCCAAAACCAGTTAGATCAGATGGCACTTTCAGTATGCGTTCTGAGAATTACTCAGAAGACCTGAAGCTGAAGGGGATTAAAGAGGATACTTGGCTTCTGTGAAAATGAGAACAGTCCAGCAGATGATTAGGAAATTTGTGAATGCAAATCTTAGATGACTGGAATGGTTTTTGATCTTGCTTCAGCATTTTAGAAGTCATCCTATTCATACTTTGCTGTTTCATTTTCTTGTAGGCCTTGTAGCCTCACCTTTCCCAGACAGAGGCTCTCTGCTAACTCATGAGAGACAGAGAAAAAAGTGAATTTCAAGAGGGAGGAGATTATAATTGAGAAATAGTTTTTAAACTTGGAAATAGTCTACAAAGTGAATATTCCATTACCTTATGGAATTTTAAGTTTACATTTATCCAAATATGTTCATGACAAGCTCTAAACCAACTTACCTCCGAGCATTGAATTAATTTATTCTTAATTCATACTGATTAAATTCCCCCACCTTTAGCTGCTCTCACGTATTTCCTAGAGGTATTTTCCAATCTTCTTTTACCAACACCATAGTTAAAACCTACTTGAAGAAAATAAATTACAACCAAAACCTTATGTAGCTGTAGAATCCCAAGAGCGCAGAACTCTCTCTCAGGGAAATACAAGGTTTTCCTCCAGGTTAGTTCCAGGAACTGGCTCATTAATGAAAACATCAGGACAGCATTTTCAATAATAGATTCTATATGTTTAAAAAACAACAGTAATTCAGTTGCCTTATTAACAGTTTTTCTTTCACTGTAGAAATATTAGATATGCATTGCATATATGAACCTTTGAATTGAAAGAATAAATTACCCTTATATACACATTGTAGCTTGGACTTAGCACTCATAGATAAGAACTTGTCATTCTGCCATTCATGCAAGTTGGTTGGAGTTCCCATGTCATCTCAACACAGCATTGCTAAAAGACAGTCTTTATTTTCTTTTTATTTATTTTTTTTTGTAGAGACAGAGTCTCACTTTATCGCCATCGGTAGAGTGCCGTGGCGTCACACAGCAACCTCCAACTCCTGGGCTTAGGAGATTTTCTTGCCTCAGCTTCCTGAGTAGCTGGGACCACAGGCACCTGCCACAACGCATGGCTATTTTTTTTGTTGTTGTTGCAGTTGGGCTGGGGCTGGCTTTGAACCCGTCACCCTTGGTATATGGGGCTAGCGCCTTACTGACTGAGCCACAGGCGCCACCCACAGTCTTTATTTTCCAATCTCAAAGTCTTTCATTGTGCTCTCTGAGTTACTTTAGTTACGGTTTTCTTCTTGGTATTAGTTACCAGAAATGATTATCATTTTTATCAGAGGCTGGCTATTAGAACATTAACTAATAATTTTGAAAATAAAAAGCAACAGAATATTGATATGTACACTTGATATCATTACTGTTAATGAAAATGAAAATTGGGCTCGGCGCCTGTGGCTCAGCAGGCTAAGGCGCCAGCCACATACACCTGAGCTGGTGGGTTCGAATCCAGCCCAGGCCCGCCAAACAACAATGACAGCTGCAACCAAAAAATGGCCGAGCATTGTGGCGGGCGCCTGTAGTCCCAGCTACTTGTGAGGCAGAGGCAAGAGACTCTCTTGAGACCTGGAATTGGAGGTTGCTGTGAGCTGTGATGCCACTGCACTCTATCCAGAGTAACAGCTTGAGGCTCTGTCTCAAAAAAAAAAGAGAAATAAAATGAAAATTAGAGGCCTCAGGTCACTTGAAATTAATGTATATACCCATATACCAAGGGTGGTGGATTCAAACCCGGCCCCGGCCAAACTGCAACAAAAAATAGCCAGGCGTTGTCGTGGGTGCCTGTAGTCCCAGCTACTCGGGAGGCTGAGGCAACAGAATCGCCTAAGCCCAGGAGTTGGAGATTGCTGTGAGCTATGTGATGCCACGGCACTCTACCGAGGGTGATAAAGTGAGACTCTGTCTCCACAAAAAAAAAAAAAAAAAAAAAAAAAAAAATGGGCTTGGCATCTGTAGCTCAGCGGCTAGGGTGCCAGCCACATACACTGGAGCTGGTGAGTTAGAACCCAGCCTGGGCCTGCCAAACAATGACAACTGCAACCAAAAAATAGTCAGGCACTGTGGCGGGTGCCTGTAGTCCCAGCTACTTGGGAGGCTGAGGCAAGAGAATCGCTTCAGCCCAAGAGTTTGAGGTTGCTGTGAGCTGTGATGTAACAGCACTCTACTGAGGGCGACATAGTGAGACTCTGTCTCAAAAAAAAAGTATAAAATGGCTGAGGGCCATATATAAAAGTATACACATGCATATGCCATATATATTGTATGTATATATGCCTTCTATAGTTTTGAAGAGTGTTCAGAAAGGAGCCACATCTTATTTACCTATGTGTATTTATAATATTTAACCCAGTGACTTTTTTTTTATTTAAAGAGACAAGGTCTCTCTCTGTCATCTGTGCTGGAATACGGTAGCTCACTGCAGCCTTAAACTTAAGGGCTCAAATGATCCTCCTACCTTAGATTTCAGAGCAGCTAGAATTACAGACTTGAACCATAGTTCGCAGCTTAATCCAGTGACTGGAATGTAGTATTCAGTGAATAAATTATGGGGAAGAAAAGTGTATTGACATGTCCAATAACAATGAACCAGATAGGCAAAATATATTATAGTACTTGGAATATTAAACATCTATTTTAGGCCAGGTATGGTGACTCATACCTATAATCCTAACACTTTGGGAGACTGAAACAGGGGGAATAACTGAGGGCAGGAGTTCAAGACCAGCCTGGGTAACACAGCAAGTCCCCATCTTTACAAAAAAATTTTGAAAAGAATTAGCCAGAGGTGGTGGCGTGTACATGTTTTTGCAGTTGCTTGGGAGACTGAGGTGGGAGGATTGTATAATCCCAGGAGTTTGAAGCTTCAGTGAGCTATGATTAAGCCTCTGTACACCAACCTGGGCAACAGAGCAAGACCTTGTCTCTATATAAAAACAAAACACCAGCTATTTGTTTAAAAGAATATGTTTTTGTTTTTGTTTTTGTTTTGTTTTGTTTTGAGACAGAGTCTCACTTTATCGCCTTCTGTAGAGAGCTGTAACATCACAGCTCACAGCAACCTCAAACTCTTGGACTCAAACAGTTCTCTTGCCTCAGCATCCCAAGTAGTTGGAACTTCAGGTGCCTACCACAACGCCCGGCTATTTTTAGAGACAGAGTCTTGTTCTTGCTCAGGCTGGTCTTAAACCCTTGAGTTCAGGCAATCCACCCACTTTAGCCTCCCAGAATGTTAGAATTACAGGCATGAGCCACTGCTCCGGGCCTAAAAGACTATATTAACATGCAAAGCTGTTTGTGATACAATATTAGGTAAAATAATATGAATGTTCAATAATAATATGATAGAAAAAACTTTAAATAAGACAGAATATAACTGCTTATTTTCTGAACCATCTGTTAACTATATGATGTTAAAAGGAGACTTTAGAAGGTTCAACTAGTGGTGTTATTTTTTCTACTTCCTATTTTTTAATAAACATGCTTTTAAATCTTATAATTTGGTATATCGATGGAACTAGCAGGAAATGCTGTAAAGTATATACATTGCTTTGTCACAGTTCTTGTATTTTGAACATACCAAAAAATGTTACTTGGTAGAGCCTACAGGTAAGACTAGGAGAAAATTTATGATTGATTATGCATTAGCCAAGAACATGTTCATCTAACAGAAAATAGCTTAACAAAACTGGGGCTTATTTTTCAGACACAGTAAGTCCAGAGGCAGCCAGTCTAGGATGGCTGCAGCAACTTCACAATGTCATGAATGGCCTATGTTCCTTTGATCTTTCTGCCCTAGCACCCTTAGCTTTTGGTTTCCATCTTTGTATTTATCACAACACAACATGTTCAGCTTTGTTTTGTCATGAGATTCTATCTCCATGGAAGGAAAAAAAAAAAAAAAAAGGAAGAAAAGAAAGGGGTGGCTCTACATTGGGAAAGGAAATGCTTTTCTAGAAATTTTGAGCACATATCTAGAACTATATCCCACGGCCACCCATAATTGGTTGGGATCTAGGGATCTAGGGAAATGAATTTTTCAGCTAGATACTCTTTCAAAAAAAGATGGGTCATATCTGAGATGGACAATGAGAAAGATATCTTTTCTGGAGCAATAAAACTTTGGCAGTCTGAGGGGCCTAAATCCAAGTGTTGAGTCCAGAGTTTAGTGCTATTTTCCCCTTTGAGGAAATTAACACTGAAAGCAGTAGTGGAGAGGGTTGAGAAACTAGCAAGTTTTCAACTGCCTCTAGGGAGTGTGTGGGGGGTAAAATATTTGAGTTCAGCATCAGAAGATGAAAGATTTTTTTTTTTAGAGACAGTCTCACTATGTCACTCTCAGTAGAGTGTCATGGTGTCCCAGCTCACAGCAACCTCCATCTTCTGGACTTAGGCGATTCTCTTGCCTCAGCCTCCCGAGTAGCTGGGACTACAGGCGTCCGCCACAACACCTGGCTATGGAGAGGAAAGATTTTAAGGTGGAACTCTAAAGAGCTATCCTGTGGAAGTAAATTTTAATTATTCCCTGATTGGATTCAAGTGATTTGCCCCTAATCTAAGTAACCTCTCAATGAACCCATAATTCCCAATGTGTAGTCCTCTCCCATATGGACTCTGAGCTTGGCCATGTGACTTGCTTTGGCCAGTGGCATGCTCCTAGGCATGATGCAAGTAAAGGCTTGCACAATGAAGCTTGTACTCTTGGAATGTTCCCTCTTGCAACTTTAAGATTACCATGTTGTGAAGAAGCCTAAATTAGCTATGTGGAGAAGCCATGCAGCCCACAGCCTTCTATCATTTTGCTCCAGCCTTCTTAGCTGTGGTTTCCATTTTTATATTTTCCACATTATCTTCACCTTCATTTTTTCATGAAACTCCATCTCCATCAATTCCTAAGACATATGGCCCTAGTTGAGCAAGGCCCCACCCATCTTAGCCACCCTAACTGAAGCCCCAAACATCATGCAGCAGAGAAGAGCAACCTGGAACATGCCCTGAGTGAATATCAGAGCCAGAGCATCAGCAATCATAAGCAAATAAAATAATTATTGCTTTAAATCATTATATTTTAGGGTGATATGTACACAGCAATAAATAACTGAAACACTACTAAAAGAATAAAGAATGTGTAATACATAATTGGAAGAGAATAGAATTAAAAAAAATAATACGGCCGGGCACAGTGGCTCAAGCCTGCCTGTAATCCTAGCACTTTGAAGGCCAAGGCAGGAGGACTGCTTGAGAACAGGAGTTCAAGACCATCCTGAGCAAGAGCAAGCCAGTATGTCTACAGAATATAGAAAAATTAGCAGGATATGGTGGTTCTTGCCTGTTGTCCAAGCTATTAGGGAGGCTGAGGCAGGAGAATCACCTCTGCCCAGCAGTTTAAGGTTGCAGTGAGCTACGATCACATCACTGAACCCTAGCTCAGGTGGCAGAGCTAGACCCAGACTCAAAAAAAAAAAAAAAAAAAAAAAAAAATATAGCGGGGCATTGTGGTGGGCGCCTGTATTCCCAGCTGCTCAGGAGTCTGAGGCAAGAGAATCTCCTAAGCCCAGGAGTTAGAGGTTGTTGTGAGCTGTATGACGCCACGGCACTCTACTAAGGGCGATAAAGTGAGACTGTCTCTATAAGAAAAAAAAAAAAAATCTAAAAGAATGGACAGACAAGGAACAGAACAATACAAAGCAAACTTTAAGATGGTAGATTTAAACTGAAATATTTACAGGTAGGCAGTTCTATGTGAGTAGACATAGACCACGATCTTGTCTCAATATAATTGTTTTTTATTATATTTTTTATATCACGTTAATGTGAGAGGAAAACTAGGTTACAATGTTTGCATTTGTTAGGTATAGTCCCTCTTGTTCAATAGAATTTTTTTTTTTTTTGAGACAGAGCCTCAAGCTGTCACTGTGGATAGAGTGCGGTAGCTTCACAGCTCACAGCAACCTCCAATTCTTGGGCTCAAGCGAGTCTCTTGCCTCCGCCTCCCAAGTGGCTGGGACCACAGGCACCCGCCACAGCGCCCGGCCATTTTTTGGTTGCAGCCACCATTGTTGTTTGGCGGTCCCGGGCTGGATTCGAACCTGCCAGCTCAGGTGTACGTGGCTGGCGCCTTAGCCATTGAGCCACAGGCGCTAAGCCAAGATTTGAATATGTTTTTGGGGGGTTTTTTTGAGACAGAGCCTCAAGCTGTCCCCCTGGATAGAGTACTATAGCATCACAGCTCACAGCAACCTCCAATTCCTGGGCCCAAGCGATTCTCCTGCCTCCACCTCCCAAGTAGCTGGGACTACAGGCGCCTG
>CAUYRH010063620.1:0-14040 GCA_963574655.1 Perodicticus potto | reverse complement strand
TTCAAAAGCTTTGTCTTCCATGTCAGAAATCCTTTCTTCTGCTTGCTCCATTCTGTTAATGAGGGATTCTACTATATTTCTCAGATGTTTGAGGGCTGCAACTTCTTGTCTCAATGTGTCAAAATCTTTGGTCATTTTGTCTTTGAATTCATTGAATTCTTGAGACATCTTTTAGGTCATCTTTTGGATTACTGCTTGAAATTCTAATTTCATCTTTTACTCCATTCCACTGATTTTATTTGCTATCCAGATTCTGAATTCGATTTCTGACATCTCAACCATTTGCCTATGCAAGGGATTTTGTGCTATGTCTGCCCTGTCATTCCTTGGAGGTGTTCATCTACTCTCATTATTCATATTGCCAGAGTTTTTCTGTTGATTCCGCCCCATGATTGTTTTTCACCATTGCCTCTGGCTGTCCTCAAAGTTGGGAAGGTGTCTCTCCAATATTACCCCAGCGGGATCACTCTATTATTGCTGGAACTTTGTAGGGAGTGACCCTGTGTAGGTCTTCTGGGACTGCCCCAGCCAGGGAGTTCTGGCTATGGGAGCAGCTCCAGAGTGTTGCACTCCCTGATCCAGCAGCAAGGCGAGGGATGTTGCACATGGTTCTCTGAGTGCCAGGTGCCTGGTGACTTTGGCAAAGAGAGCCCATGGCTCCAGCAGTCTCTGTCTGGGAAGAGGGCTCCATGCAGAGTCAGGGAGGTCTCCGGAGGGAGGGCCCCGGTCTGTAGCTTCTGGATTCCCTGGCAGAAGGCAGGCCTGTGAGAACCTGGCAGGCTTGGCACACAAGTGCACCCTGTTACCAGGGGAGTTCCTGGCCGGGGGCAGGTCTATGGAGGCTTGGCAGTTGCTGGCAAAGTCCCTGTCAGAAGGTGACCTGGAGGCCCTGCAGGCTCAGGGTGCTTGCCATGTGGTTGCCCGGCGAGCTCCTGGCCAGGGGGATGGTCTGTAGAGGCTCTGCAGGTGCCAGGTGCAGGCCCACAGTTGCTGGGGGTCCCTGGTCAGGGGCAGGCCTGCAGAGGCCTGGCAGTCGCCTGCTGAGTCCCTGGCAGAAGGTGGGCCTGCAGAGGCCTTGCAGGCCCGGGGCATGGGGCTGCGCGGTCTCCAGGAGAGTTCCTGGCTGCGGGCAGGCCTGTGGAGGCCCTGTGGGTGCCAGATGCAGGTCCACATTGTTGCCGGGGGAGTCGCTGGCCTGGGGTGGACCTGCAGAGGCCTGGCAGTCACCAGCGGAGTCCCTGGCAGAAGGCCAAACTGCAAAGGTCCAGCAAGTATGGGGCACAGGGCTGCATGGTCACCAGGGAAGTTCCTGGCCAGGGGCAGATTTGTGGAGGCCCTGTGGGTGCCAGATGCAGGCGCACACGGTCACTGGGGGAGTCCCTGGCTGTGGGTAGGCTTGCAGAGGCCTGGATGCTGGCAAAGTCCCTGGCAGAAGGCAGACCTGCGAGGCCCTGCAGGCGTGGCTCATGGGTTGCACAGTTGCTGGGAGAGTTCCTGGCCAGGGGTGGGCCTGTGGAGACCCTGCGGGTGACAGGCTCAGGCCTGCATGGTTGCAGGAGGAGTCGCTGGCCAGGGGCAGACCAGGGGCAGCCCGGTGGAGTCCCTGGTGGAAGCTAAAGACAATGTTTCATTCAAGAAATTTTCGGTATCAGTCCAAACTATCCATAAACATAAGTGTTGATATATTAGTAACCATTTAGAATGTAGGTGTATATAATATATATATTTGTATAAGTGTGTGTATTGTGTGCTGCATTTTAATTTGAATTACTTAAAACAAGAAAGATTTTTGTTATTTGGGATTTTAAAATAGTGCTTTCTTCTTGCAAAATAACTTGACTAATACAATGTGTGGATTGGAAACTGTGAGATAGGCTATCAATTCAAACAAGTAATTGGGCACAGAACTTGTACTAAAACCAGGGTATCCTTACTTCCAAACTCAATTTGAAATTGCAGTGTGACAGATACATAGCAGATATTGAACTTGCCAGCGTTATGTTAAGTAATAGGGAACCTAAGATGAATAAAATATACTTGCTTATGCTAGAAAAAGATGCATATAAGTCTAGGGATCCAGAGTACTCATGCCTTCACCTGCTTCTTCTTTAAAATCACTGTTGCATCCCTGACCTCATCCTCTTATTTTGAAAACTGGCTTAGAATGAGAATTCCCATCTAGAAAATTAGGATTCACAGACCTTTGCCTAATATTTAATATTAATTTGGAAGAGAAAAAGAAAACATTGCCTCTTGACTACTGTGTATACGTCTAACAAAGTGAATATGGAATTTTTTGATGTGAAAACTTTTCTTGGATAATTTGGTCACATATTTGATCACATCCCTGATCCATTTTACTGTTTTTTTTTAATATTGAAAATCAGAATACATATTTGTTTTCAAAGAAGAATGAATAAATCAGCTCTATTAGTTTACACCAGGAAAAATATGAAGAAAATTAAAAGGTAAAAAACCAAAATATCCTTCAGTATGTTATCTCTGCATAATAGAATTTTATACATTTCTTCCCATTTTTTACCCACAAAGATATTGTGCAAGCTACTTTTTAACATAGAGTTAAAAAGTTCAGTTAAACATTCAGACTTTTTGCATAGATTATATAATTGGTTCTACATTTTAGATTCTTACCAAAGGACTTATACAAACAAATTTACTTACTACTTGTTAATAAAATTTTTTACCTTCTATTAAAAATTAAATCTTCTTAATCTTCCAAATGGAAATTATTTATTCCAGTTCTATTCTTTATATAGTTTCATAGCCTCATGATAATAAATAATTTAAAAATTAATTCATGATTCATTTAAGGAGACCAAATTTAAAATTCACAGCATTGTATAATTTTTCTAAGATCATATTTTCATAGTTTGATAAAAAGATTCACTTGGAAAATTATAAGTACCTAAAGGATAAATAAATATGTCTTGATTAGTAACAGTTGTCTGTGTAAGAGAAGTAAAATGTTACCTTTACTCTTTGTTATAGTTTGAATGAGGCCCCTCTAAAACTCAGATGTTTACAATGTAATCAAATTGAATTTGAGTCTTTAAGAAGGTCATGAAGGTTAGCTGGGCGCTGTGGTGGGTGCCTGTAGTCCCAGCTACTCGGGAGTCTGAGGCAAGAGAATCGCCTAAGCCCAAGAGCTGGAGGTTGCTGTGAGCTGTGACTTCACAGCACTCTACCAAGGGCGATAAAGTGAGACTCTGTTTCTACAAAAAAAAAAAAAAAAAAAAAAAGAAGGTCATGAAGGTCCTAAGGATTCCTTCCCATTAAAATGGAATTAGGAGCCCTTATAAAAGAGCTTGACATAGGGAGTTCATTTCTTTTTTGCCCTCTTACCTTCCACCAGAAATGGGAGGGAGGAAAGAAAGAGACGTCCCTCACCAGACAACAAATGCCAGCACCTTGATCTTTGGACTTCCCAGTCTCCAAAATTGTTCTATTCTTTATAGATGATTCAGGCTGTGGCATTCTGTTATAGCAGCACAAAATGGATGAAGAAATGCCTTAGAGGATTTTGGCTGGATCTAAGAATTAAATTGATTTAAGACAAATTAACAAAAGAAAAAAATACAGATTTATTGAATATAAGTTTTACATAGTACACAAGCCTTCATAAAATGAAGACTCAAAGATGCAATTAGTGTAATTAGTGTTAAATACTTTTATGCTTAATGGAAAAGTAGTAAGTTGTAAAAAAATAACAAAATTATGTTTGGTCTAGAAGAATTGTTTTAAGAAGTTCAATATAAAACTCTAGCCTGAAATTCCAATTCTTTTTATTAAATTTTAAATTACTATGAGGATACAAATTTTTAGAGTACTTTGTTTTCACCTCTAACGTAAAGTTCAAGTTGTAGCTGTGCCCTTTACCTGGGAGATGTGCTGAACACTCTCACATTGTGTACGTTAGGTGAGATCCCACCAATTAACCTCCCCGTTCCTGCCCCACTTCTCCCCGCTCTCTCCAATTCCCATTCTTGATAAAAATGTTATTTGCCTTATAGTATAGCATGGACATCTTTAACATGGAAATTTTATCTCCTGTTTTTAAGAAACAGCATGAAGTCAGAGTGATATTCTTGTACCTGCTGTTTTACAGGTGCCTTTAACACAAAATAGTTAATATGCCAAATAGCATATTTTGGGGTGGCACAGTCTGAACCTCATCTACATCTAATAGTAACATAGGACACTAATAATTCTCTGAAGATTGCAATTAACCAATTTAGGTAAATGATCACTTAACATCTTTCTAGATTTCCACATTTTAAATATTTTCTGATTATTTTGAATAATTTTATCAATTTTATATTTTCTAGAATATGTTTTCATTATTTTATATAAATTCCAGTGCCTTGAAAATATAATATTAATAAAAATGTTGATTATGATAGTGACAAGTAAAAATTATAGATTTTAAGGAGAGAAAAGTCAGAAATTATTCTCAGTGCTAAAGTATTCTTAGTAGACCATGTTATCTTCCTGTGGGAAATACCAATGTGGATAATAGAAAGAGCTCTTAGAAACCATAAAATGGAAACATAAACATTTTTTTAGAATCAAATAAAAATTAAAGATTGCTAAATTAGGCCTTCTCATTCATTTAATAAAGCATAGAGATTTATCTACAGAAAGGAAATCATGTGGACAAAAACACAGGAAAAATAAAATATAGAGCCATGAACAGAAGTGAACAATCTTGACATACTAGTCAATGGTTATCATTTCATCTGCCTGCTTCTGCCTGTCTTTATTAGTAAGCTCTCATTTTCAAGATGGCAGAGAACGGATCTTTTCACCAGTATATCTCCAGAGCTTAGCACAATTTTTGGCACATTATAGGTACTTCAGACTCATAAGTATTTATGGAATAAATGTAGAAATAAAAATAACTACATAACCTGAGAGAAATTTTATTTTATTAAGCAGCCACCATTGTTCCACTGTATTTGAATGCAAACTTTAATTTTATTTTCTAATTCATACCTGCCATTTTTATTAGGAACAAATAACTTAAATTTTACTTTTTAGAGTTACATTATTTAACCTTGAATCATCAAACACAAATATTTATTATTATTTTTCTGTTTCCAGCTCTATTCTGTCCACTTAAAATTATTCCCTGTACCTGATATAAATACAATTACTCTTGGTCTATTTTGGTTTCCTTTTCCCTGGAATAACATTTTTTGCTTCTCACTTTCCTTAAAGTTAATTGAGTATCTTGAAGACAATATATAGTTGAATTTTAAAAAATTTATTCAGTCACTCTTATTTTTTGATTGGACAATTTTAACTGCTTATATTCATAGTATTATTGATAGGTAAGGGACTGTTATTGCTATTTTGTTATTTTGTTTTCCATTGGTTTTGTAAATTTTTTGTTCTGTTCCACCTCTCTTACTTCATATTTCCTCCATGCCACCTGTCAATATAAAAAGTACTGCATATATATTATTAATTCATGATGCTCTCTTCCAACTATGCTCCAGGAAGACAGAGGTTCCCCCCATTTTTTTTGACTGCTATTTCTAGAGATGAGAGCAAAGCATGAAACATAGTAGACTATAAACATTCTTTAAGTGAATAAGTGAAATACATACATATATATTTGCATGTGAAGAAAAAAATCTAAACTGATATATACCTAAATGTTAACAGTGGTTATCATTATGCTATTTAAAAATGAAATTACCTTATTTTACTACCTATAAAATGATGTATGTTCATTATAGTTATTAGTAGAAATAAAATGAGAAAAAGACACCCATAATTCCAACACCTACTGATAATTGCTATCACTATGCTCACGTATATCTTTTTCTTTTGTTTTCTATCCCTGTGTATTTCTGTAATATCTTAGAAATTTATGCATCACTGAAGTAATGATTATATGTCCGTTTTAGTGCTATATAGTACAATCCCTGAAATATAGTAGAACCTCTATAAGTTGACCACCTAAGGGGCTATAACAAACTGTAATCATATGGAGGTGGTCAACATAAGGAACTTCAATTGAGTACAGGTGGTGCATGCCTGGTCTATGAACATTATGTCAACTTAAAGAGGTAGTCCTTGAAGGGTAGTGGTCAATTATGGAGGTTCTACTGTATTAACATAATCAATATGTTTGAAGAGAATTATCCATCAAATGACAATCTTTTTTCTATAGCTGCTACTGTTTGGCTTTCAGAATCAAGTAATATTTGTCTAAATTTTAATTGATTCTTAATTATTACTTGTCTAGAAATAAGGTAGAACCACTGAAAGAGGAGAATATATCTTCTATGGAAAGCTACTTTGTTGCAAGTTCATAAAATAATCAGAAATGCATACAAAACTTCAAATTAACAAATTGAGAGATCTTTATGGATGGCATAGCAGAATATGGAGAGCTGAGAGAAGGGAGAAAAACACTTTAGTTTCCAGGAGCACTGGTTACATTTTTTCACTGGTTCTGTTTTATCTCCATAACTTAGGTCTTCTGATGCTCTTTCTTTTTTGCGTGGATAATTGCTTTGTTGTTAGTGCTTTGACACTGAGTGACAGGGCTTTTGGGTGGTTGACAGCCAAATCTATTGGCAGACGATAGTCCTCACACACGGAGAGGTGCTTTCTTTCTGCCTAGTGACAGTAAGAGCTTCTGAGTTGACAGAAGAGGTCTCATACCTCTCAGAAGAAAGACAAAAGCAAAACTGGGGGAGTGAGATTTCTGCCAGAATAAAAACATCTATTTAATTCTGCTACAGAGCGAAATACAACTGGCAGTGCTTATAATGTTCGCAAGTTAAAACAAATCATTTTATGTGTTGCCTATAGAAAATTTTATCACTTAGTAAGCTATCAAGATCTCCATGGCATGCCTTTGGAAACACTGTAAACAACAACAAAAATCATCTTCTCTCAGTGGAGTTTGTTAAAAGAAGGCAATCAGGAACAGAGGATAGAGAGGGTGTAAATGCAAGTCTAATATATTTCATATCACTGAATTAAAGTCATATGAGGAGAAATATTCCTAATAAATGGAATATTTTTACAAAATTACATTTCCAAATTGTGAAAAAGAAGTTTTGCAAGGCGATTTTGAGGTGTAAGTCAGGGGATTTGGTTTGCTATTGATAATTCACATTTGAAAGTTGTACAATTAAAAAACATCTTATTTTCCTTGAGAAAGGTGTTCACTATTTAAATGCAAAACTGCCATATGGGCAGCAGGACTCAATTGTGAAGCCAAGAAGAAAAGACGACATAGGGAAAACTGTTGCCCATCTGCAGAGATAGGAATTTAAGGGGAGGGATTAAATGTTGTTTATCTTTGTAGTTTTGTTGCCTCATCCATAAAAGATTAAGATTTGGTAACTTTTTTATTGGCCCAAGATGTAGTCTTCAAATATTAGAAAAATCAAGTTTTAAAATAGGGTAGCTTTGTTTCGGAAGCCTGAACTATTTGTTCCCAGGCAAGTCATGGAATGATAAGTTTCAGCTCCAAAACTAGACCTCTAAGAATAGACCTGCCTCCCTCAGAAGGTAAAGATCGCAGGTTTTGACAACATCTTTGTTTCGTTCAATAACATGTAGCAGCACATATTAATAGAATTTCTGCCATGTGCCTGCAACTGTTCTAAACAATTTAGATGTACCCATAAGCAATCTCAACAAGGACCTTGCTCTCTTAAACCTTACATTCTACAGGTCAGAGTTCAACAATAGACCAAGAAATTAGTAAGTAAAAATGATTGTATTGTACAGTAATAAGTGCTATGACGACAATAAAAGACAATAATGTTCTATTTATTCATTCAAGAATAGCTCTCATTTAGATGGCTTGGTCAGAGAAGTCCCTGGATGGTATCTAAAAGAAATCTGCATAAAAAATGCACCCGTCATACCTGAAGATTAACAAAGGCTTACTAAGGATTTTGCAAAAGAAAACTCATTCTTTGGAAAGGAAATTGAGAAAAAAAAAAAAAAAAAGACCAGGCCTTCTGAGATCCCTTCTATTTCAATAGAGCAAGATTGACTATGTACTCAACTTATAGATTTCATATCCATTGGCTCCTTGGTGAAACAATTTATGAACAATTTATGAACAATTGAGTTGAAAGGAGTAGATAAATTCGGTTCTATAACTAAACAGTATCACCTGTTGAGAAAATTTGACCAATAATAACGTATTATGATAATATTGACTATCTTACTTCTAAATATAAGAACCAGATTCACTCATCTAGTATCTTTTAAATTCCTTTACTTTTGTTCTTATTCTGACATGCTATATCAGAGCTACTTATCAATTTTTCATTGATATTTGTCTCATCAGTGAATTGCTGGAGATTTTTAAGCCTCCCTATGGAAATGTTGCCCCAAAGCAGAATGTAAGTCATATTAATGTGTTTTTTAAACTAAATTAGTGTTGAGTCCGTGGTTAGAGTCCTCCATCTGCTGGTATCCCAGAATGCTTCCCAGATGGTCCCATGTGCACCAGAACACTGAAGATGACAAGAAGACATTGCAATATTTCCAAAAAGCAGGACTTCCAAAAGGCATAGCAGTGTGCATTTATTATTTCATTCTAAGGTTTCCCTGGTTAGCGAGTGGTCTGAGTTTTTCCTAGAAGGCATCCTGTCATATATCATGTAGTTCTCATTCTTTCATTTGTTCATCCATTTATTTCCTCTACAAATATCTATTTTTACAATGACTAACACACCATGCTACATATATAGGTCTTAAAAATGAGTTAAGAGACATTCCCTGCTCTCAAGTACCCAATGATCTAGTGTGTAAGGGCAAGGCATGAAAAATGGGTAATGAGTGACCTAAATATAGTAATATATAGCAGAAAAAGTGTGGGAATTATGACAAGAGATGTAAGACAAAATAAGACAGAGCAGGATTTCATAGTGTGATGAGCAGAGTGAAACAAGCTTTCTTTAAGCAATATCATTTAGGCTGGACTTTTAAGAAAGAACTGGCATTTCATCCCATGGTAATACACAAGCACAGACATAGGACATGGAGGAGATAGGTACACATAATATAGTTTTCATATAAACTATAGAAACTATAGTTTAGTTATAGTTTATAAACTACTTTCATGTAGACTATACATGCAAGTGTGAAACTAGAACTAGTTATGGCTATTTTGGTTGTAAGGATCCGAAACACCTTGAAACTGGTTGAAGTAATGCTTTTTTATATAGCGATAGAATTAGCAATCTCATGGACATCAAGGACAGGAAATGAAGTGCGGCTGAGCTCATGAGTCCAGAACGGCACAGTCAGGAGCAATGGAGGCTGTGCCATGCTGTTTCATAACTGATAGGCATGGACACAAAGGAAAGGTAGGAGTCAAAGATAACACAAAGCTTTTGAGATGGGTGAGAGAATTCAATATCCTGGCAGAGAGAGCACTCAATAAAATTACCTACTCTTAAATGACTGGCTGGCAGACTGAAAGATTTCTTTCAAAAGGAAGAACATCACGCAGCCTTTGTCATCAGATTTTGATATTCTGATCCTAGGTTATCACAGTCAACTTTCCAGCCACAGGGTAAGGATTTTAATAGGGAAGATTGCATTGCTTTTCCTGATGAATTGTATGTGTTGATGTTATAACAGGGAATATTTGTGTGTGAGTTCACCGAAAATTTAATGTACTTTGATAGGCACAATACATTGAATTCTCATTACACTGCAATTGCATAGTTTCGGTAGACAGTTTTACAGATGAGAAAACTGAGATTCATTACTTATCCAATGTTAACAATTTACTTCTAGCAGAAAGAAGATGTAGCCTAAACATCAGGGTTTGAACCTGATGTTGTCTCTGGTTTATTGAATAACACTGGTATATGGCATAAATGTCTTCCAACTCCGGGTTGTTTATTCATAATGCTTGTTTATATCAAGTCCCTTCCTATTGGGTAATTAATTCATTCTCTTGCTGTGTGAACTATAAAACACATGGTGAAAATGTTCCATAGGATATGTGACTAAAATCTGATGATTGTAGAAACCACCCATCATTACTATTATATAATGTATACTGTTTTAATTTGCTATACTGCCAATTAATGGGACTTAATATGATAAGTCTTACTGCAAAAGCAAAAACAAAACAAAAACTTTATAAACCTCACCATTTGTTGGTCATTCCATTTAACTCTAAGCCTAACACATGAATACTGGGTCATGTCTTAGATTCACAAATTGACTATAGGAACATGTGCCCAAACTCAAATTACTTAACAATCAGAACTGAAGTCCAGCTGATGTAGATGGCAGACAGCATCCTTTGTGATCTGTGATTGGTGATGCCAAATCCATCCTATTGTTTAGTATTTTTAGGAACTCCTCTAATTATTAATGATATCCAAGAGACATTTTCAGGTATAATTTCAAACAGAAGCTTCCCCCAAACAACCATTTTACCAAACTGAAATTATCTATTATGTGTTTAATTAGAATATCTGCTGTTAGAAAACTGCTTATATGAGTCCCTAAACTATTGGAACCCAGATAAACTGAAGTTAATTTTAAGTTTCTATTTGAGTGTATTCCAATTCTGCCCTTATTTTCTTCAGATTCATTTTTAAATTAACTTACTAGACTCTTATTCAGAGACAAAACTATATAGGTACTAGTTTCCCGTGATTAAGAAAATAACCAAAAAAAGTATAAATAGATATAAAAATATGCTTATTAAATCATTACATATAATAGCTAAAAAATTAATGAATTATAAAGGATAAAGCAGTCTATGGTGAAATCAAGCATTTTTTAATAACAGGGTAACAAATTTAAATTTGTTGACTTGAAAATTATGTGTGCATAGGCATATGTATGTAAATATTTATAACTACACAAGAAAGCATATTATAGAAAATCAGTTACCAAATTGTATAAAAGACACTGTGTGCCTAAACGTGTTCACAGAAAAAAGAGTAGAAGACTGTATAAAATTGTATTATGGGCTCGGCGCCTGTGGCTCAAGTAGCTAAGTTGCCAGCCACATACACCTGAGCTGGCAGGTTCAAATCCAGCCTGGACCCACCAAACAATAATGATGGCTCCAACAAAAAAAAAGAAAAGAAAAGAAAAGAAATTTATTATGGTTTTATCTCAGTGGTATGAATTTGGGGATATTTTTCCTATTTTCATAATTTTTGTTCCTAAAATAGTATCCAGACTTTGAAAGAATAATAAAATAATACACATTATTTGTGAAAAGAGAAAAAATTGTAGTTTTTATCATAAATTATCCTCAAAGTTGGTTCCTTTTATCCCTCTAATGATCAACCCTTATCCCAAACAAATTACCGTCCCTTGTTCTGTATCCCTTCACCCCATTCTCACTGTCCCCAGCCCTGCCTCCACCTCCACTGGCAAGTGGAAATGGGAACTTCCATCATGAACTTCCACTAAGAGATAAATATCTGAAAACAGTTTCAAGTGATTTATTTCAGGATTTTTAATATGTATGATTTCTTTTCTAAAGTAGCTGATTTATTGATCCAGTGAATTAGAGTTGACATTAGAATGCATAAAGTTCCCACGTAATGAATAGTCATTGAACTGATTTTTATGATAGCAACTTATTCAAAACCCTTAATTCTTCAATGCTGAATCTGATACCATATTGTCTATTCTCCACCAAAACTGTTACTAGTACCAGCTCCAGTTTTCCTCTCACCTCATTTTCATTATTCTCATCGTGCAACTTGTGTAGTTACTATCTAAATATAAGTCAGCAAACTCAATCTTTACGTATTTAGAAAGCATCATCGATAGACATTTTTCCCAGTGCCTGAAAATACAGTAGCCAGAGGTTGGAAAATATTATCTTTTGGAGGATAAATGTGAAAGTTACAACTTTGCTCCAATTTCATCAATTTTGCAGTACCTAGTACATTGTTTGGGTTATATAAATATTAAATTCTAATCATATTGACAATTCTTAACTAAAAGAATCCTTTCCAGATAGGTTATGTAAAGAATGATTCATTTGGGCAAATGAAATAAATTTGGATGTAAATATTACAGACTCATTGCACTGTTTGCTTGGTATTCATGTTCTGCTGAACAAGTCCTTAGAGTCTTGGATGGATGTGTATGTTTGTACGGACGCTTACGCGTATGAAAATATGTGAGTGAACAGGAATAAACTACATACGGGAACACACATACTGAAAGGTTTTTAAACCATAATTTTAATATAAAAACACACTGAACACATATTGATAGATTTCAGAATCATACAAACGGGCATGTATATATATGTGTGTATACATATATGGCACATATGTATATAATGTTACACTAGCCACTTGTTTATTCCCCCTCTCATCTCATGTATCTTACAGTTTTCATTCTATGCCTTCACAATTTCAAGTTCTTCCTCCCTTCCAGGCTTCTCTGGAAATTCCACTTGTTTGCCCTCAGACTTCCCTCTAATTGTATCTCTACGAGAATCACCAGAAGACCATAGGGAGATTTGTGAGAGATTTATTGGTAAGGATCAGATTGTAGGAAACTCTTGTATAAGGTTCAGTCCCTACAAAGTAATGATGTTATTTAAGAGCAGTGAGTCTCTTCATATCCACTGCCAGATTTCACTTGGTTACATCCTTGACTGCTGGAAGCAACATCAGTGCTGGCATGGGCATATTTGTAAGTGACAGGACAATTCCTGTGCAAAGCCTCTAGGTTTTAAATGAAATTATTTTGAGGACATTAGCAAATACCAAACTACTTGCAGCATGAAGCCCTGTTTTGTTAAAACCTTCATAACTCCCAAGCACTTTTAAATAGGATCTCGACAGAATGAGAGGCAAATGAGGCTAAATGAAAGGCTATAACTTTACCACTTACACTTTGTATTGATTTTCATTTATCAGACGCATTTTTCTTTTTAAAATGCTTTGGAAAGGCAAATAATTCTATAAAACTCAGTTTTTGAAAAAAGTAATAAAGAATAATAGACAAAGGATTAAGTCCCGGCCAGCCACAAAGAGAAAGACAAAATAGCATATTAATTTGGGGAGCAATTCTGAGTTTTGCTAATAATCAAGGACACACAAAATATATGCACAAACAAAATAAACGTAAAATAAAATCAGACAGGCAAACATTTTAAAGTCTGACAATGTCACGTATTGGCAATGACTTGGCTAGCTCTCAAATTCTGCTTTTTGGGGGGTGAATGATCACTTTGGAGAGCATTTTGGCCTTATCAGTAAAATTGAAAATGCACATAACCTGCAATTCCACTTTTATATTTTTACTCTAAAGGTACATTTATATAAGCTTACAAGGAGGATATATTCAGTGATGTTTATTCCTACATTGTTTGAAATATCAAAAATAGAAAAGCACATAAATGTCCATCATTAACCTAATGGATAAGCTAAAAGTATGTGTGTGTGTGTGTGTGTGTGTGTAAATGGGAAAAGATGTCAGTCAACAAAAATAGAATGTAAACAGAGAAAACACATTGCTGGATTTAAAAATCATCATGTTGAGTTATAGCTATAGAATAATAAGAACCCTAAAATACACTAGAATACTATCTATGTAAAAGTTTACAGAATTTGCTCACAGGATGTATTGATCATGTATAATTATATTATACAGAGAGTGCCAAAAAAACTACATATTTTAAGAAAGGAAAAAATGGTATTAAAATCATCTGGCACCCTAGCCAGCTCAGCGGAGCCGCTGGACCTGCCGCCTCCTCCTTGGTGGTGTTGGTGCTGCGGCAGCCAGCTGAAAGAGCCAGTGGGCTGGATGACAGGCAAGGAGGGGGACCTACAACGCCCACCAGAGGCTCCAATAGCCAAAAAGGCTGGACAACTGCTGAGGAGACACCTGTGCCTTGGTGTCTCCTTCACTTTACACTTGGGACTAAATGTAGAACCCCCACTTCCTATGCCTAGGTCAGTTTCTTGTGAATTTCCTAGGCCTGAATTCCATGGATGGACTGTGTCCATTCATTGATACACTCATTCACCT